>CAJHQP010000576.1:0-173993 GCA_905132765.1 Moricandia arvensis | reverse complement strand
CGGCTTAAGAGGCCGGAATCGGTCTTACAGGTAACCCCAATCAACAGGCTTCCTCGAAGAAGGTCCCTAACAATGAGTGTGTCGGCAGGAAACGGGGTAAGAGGGTGTAACAACTGCAAAAAAAAAGATCAGACATCACTCAATAACAAAAAAAATGATCAAAGTATCCGACCACAATACCCTTGCGAGCCCATCTTCGTTTTAAGATAGGGATGGTTTATTCCACAATGGAAGCCTTATCAATGCGGATGAAGAAGTAACTCTTGTCCCAATTAAAGGATCCTAATATCAGATGAATCGACTGGATCTGGTTTTGATATGAACTCTGAATGGAGAACTGGATGGATTGAAGGGTCGCACAAAGGTTGCAGAGTGGCCTTTGACATTCCCGGATTCAGATTGTGCTTGATATGACTGACAAGTCCACCAAATGAGAGATCTCAATCCGTTGCTTGATATGGCTCACAAGACCAACGAAAAAGAGAGAGTTTTTACTTGGATATGACTCACCAAGAAACTAAGAACAATTCTAGACAAAGAACAAAGAGTTTAACTCAAAAGTTTGAGAAAAAATCGATTGATTTTATTCATTAGAATGAGAGACTTATTTATAGTACTTAGAGAATACAAAAGGCTTAAGAATGTAGAAAGACATAAAGGAAGTTTGAAAGACAAAGACAAAGAATATCCGTTGGGTATGCGGATCTGGTCAAAGGTGACTCTTCGGCTGATGTCCAGATTCGTTGTATCCTGAAGCATGAACCGCGGTAAGGAGAAGGACGGATCTGGGACTGTCTGGACGTACCGTCATGTCCGTTTCATGAACCAAACTGGACCAAGTACGTCCTTTGTTTTCAGAAAGGTCTTAGAATCGGGAGTTGGTCGGGGAAGACGAGTCTTTAAAGTTACTCCCTAAAACTGATCATCCGTCCACAAAAGGACGTACTTGGTCTAAGTACTTTCTTCCCCATTTTCCTTTCTCGTCCGATCGATCTCAGTAACTTTGGCCAGACTGACGTTCATCCTTCTAAGTGTATCGCCGAAGATAACTTCAATGGTACTTCATGTGTCTACAAGGACAATGGCAATTTCGAGATCCTTTATCACGATATTGATTACGAATGGATCTCAGTGAATTTTATCAATTCTGATGGTCTCGTATTCCTTGAAAGTGATTGTATCGTTCGGGAAGTCTCGGGGCGGAGACTGGTATCCGACCATCTTGGCTTTCCATTGATAAGCCTTTATTGACAAGACAGTATCGTGGCAGTATTGCGATTCATGGATGATCATGTTTACCCTACAATGATTGTTCTCGTTGCCTTTGTCATTTTGCCTTTCTTCCCCATGTTCCTTTCTCGTCCGATCGGTTTCCTTGAAGAGTGTTTTCCGCTGGCAGAGTTTTATCGGTCTTTTGCGGACGGTCGGTATCTTGCATGAGGTCTTTAATACCTGTTACCTCCAAAATTTCTCCTGCAGGTAGTTTTACCGTTATACTCGCACCGAAAACTTTGCAGTTCATAGTGGAGTGGCTCCTGGTCTGGTGAAACTCGCAGAATGTTGTTTCATCGTAGGACGATTTTCAGGTCCATGTGTTTCGATGTTCTTCCTTGTTCTGACGAGGAGTGGATGGCATAATTGTGCGCTCCCTAGACGTCTTCAGCCCCCGTGATGAACATACTTGTCGTTACGAGAGGTCTTCCTTTTCAGCTTCTGATCTATTGCTGCGTCTTTCGAGGATGTCCTTGTTACTTTATGGAGAGCATCATGGATCGTATGTGGATTTTCGAAAGTTATCCACTTCTTGAATTTCAACTTGTTCCAGAGCGTCTTTCTGAGCGCATCGATAGCCACCTTGTTGCTGATCCCTCTAACTCTAGACATGATGATTTTAAATCGGTTTTACATGACGGTTTTGAATCGGTTCATGGAATCGCAGAGAGGTTCCCGAGTTGTGCAGCTTCTTGTCCTCCTTGGATGCACATCAACGTCCTCTTTCGAAGGGTTGAACTGATCATTGGTTTCCAAGTTGATCCGTTCGAGTTCATCAGTTGCCGTTTCTTGCTCGAGAGGTTTGGTATTTTCTTTTAACATGAAGAAAGAAATGGTGCCTTTGGAAGAGTTGGGTTGAGTTTGGGTCTTGTGCCCATTTAGGGCAAGACCTCTGGAGATTGTTGGTCAAGGATTCAAGAGTTGTTTGAGGAGTTCATAAGTGTCTGAAGAGTGTGCAAAGATAGTGTTTAAGTCCAAGTGGGACTTAGACATCATTTGGAGAAGTTTGGGTGTTGGTGCAAAAATAGGGCGACAAGGAGTAGGACGGTACAGAACCATACGAAACGTGCAAACATAGGGCGACCCAAATCATATTCTGGTATCTCTTTGGAGAAGCTTGGGAAAGTTAGTGCAAAAATAGAGCGCTGTATGGACAAGAGGTCCGTACCATCGAGTGTTCGGACGGAGCAGCCGTACCACTTTACTAGGACCGACCAGAATTAAAATGTGCAAACTTAGGGCGCAATAGGATTTTTCTGAGCTCTTGACCATTGGGAATGGATAAGAGAGGAGCTGGGCGTGACCTGTTGCTAGATGGAAAGGAGATAGTCAAAAGTTAGCTTTACGTTTTGACTGTAGACCACACAAGACTCTATCTTATCCATCCATTTCATACTTGGACGATCTGAACCATTCACACTTCCCTTTCCATATTGCCTTAGCCAATAAAATACCAGCACCAAGATTAGATTGAATAGCCCAAGACTCAATCCCAGGCGTCCGTACATCAACCAATTATCAATACTTAGATTTACGTTTCTGATTTTTAAAAGTTGTAAAAACATATATAAACTCTTGTGTGTGTTTTGATTAATGTTAATCAAGCAAGGGGGTTACCCATCCTTCTTCTTCACGAATACTCAGTATTTCTAGTCTTCCTAATCTTTTAGTCTCTCCATAAACTCCCTAATCTAAACCGCAGACATACACCTCCATCAATCTCTCTCTCTCGGCCACTTCAAGCTCTAATCACCACATTTGGGGTTTCCTTCACAATCACAATCAGAGAACTCTCAGTATCTTAAAAGATTTGATGGTATCAGAGCCAGGTTCATTAGAACTTGGTTCAATCTTTCGCTAAGATCAAAGCTCACTTCCATGTAATTTCCAAATCAAGAAGAAGCTTCATGTTCATCCAGCTGTTACACCTCTTCAAGAAGAAGGTTGGCTCATACATGGCATCCAGAAGCTGTCTTTTGTTGTTCTCCATACTGTCATGTCCACCCTTGAAGAAAGAAGGTCCTTGGAAGTAGAGGTTATGAAGTGGTCTAGCTAGCCTCTTCAACAAACCAGATCCAAGCGCTTCTCATGGTGACTCAAACACGAAGAAAGGTGGTGTCTTTGACATGGTGGGTTCAAGAGAAAGGTCCATGTAAGAAGGGGTGTTGGGATCGATACCAACAGCTCACTGTCTGGCCGTGTATTATGGAGGATCAAGGAACTAACACCAGTTCCTTGGCTGTAAGGAAATCTCTTTCTCTTGTATAAAGCGTGAGCCCTTTTGAACTGATTGTTGTGTTGTGATGTGATTAAAAACTTGAGCATATGTTTAAAGATTGCTAAATGACATAAAATGTTTTAGAATTTGTCCCAGGATGGTTAAAAGAGTCTTGTTTGGTGATTTTGGGATTGAATGCATACCTCGGTTCATATAGAATGAGATAGGATGTTAGATGTTGTCTAAACCTATTTGCATTCATGAAATGGAACTTGATTTATGGTGTTGCATTATGTCTTGATATTGCCTTAATGTTGATGCATTTAGAGTCAAGTCTAAGATGCGGTTAAGGAAGGGTTTAAAATTGCCTAAATGCTTTGTCTTGAAACCTGATCAAATCTTTCTTAGTGTTTAGAGAGTGTTCTTAGAAAGATTAGAACTTGATAATGCCTTGTTTAATCTGTTGCAATGCTAGTGACATTGGTGATCAAGTTTGATGATTAGTCAAGGTTTGATCCCAATTCTATTGTGTCTTATCTTTTTTGGAGTCTGAATGATGTTTCAGGTTCACAAGAGGTGTTCTTAGTTCATCATCACTTAGAGTAGAAGAGAAAGACTTTGCCCGTTGTTAAAGCAATGGAGAATTGTTGCTTGTGTGTAAGGAGAAGACCTCGGTAAGGAGAAGGACGTACTTGGTCTAAGTACATAGTCATTGTAAACGAATCGGGTAAACATGATCATCCGTCCACAAAATACCGATAAAACACTGCCAGCAGAAAACACTCTTCAAGGAAACCGATCGGACGAGAAAGGAAAATGGGGAAGAAAGGCAAAATGACAAAGGCAACGAGAACAATCGTTGTAGGGTAAACATGATCATCCGAGAATCGCAATACTGCCACGATACTGTCTCGTCAATAAAGGCTTATCAATGGAAAGCCAAGACAATCGGATACCAGTCTCCGCCCTGAGACTTCCCGAACGATACAATCACTTTCAAGGAATACGAGACCATCAGAATTGATAAAATTCACTGAGATCCACTCGTAATCAATATCGTGATAAAGGATCTCGAAATTGCCATAGTCCTTGTAGACACATGAAGTACCATTGAAGTTATCTTCGGCGATACACTTAGAAGGATGAACGTCAGTCTGGCCAAAGTTACACCAACGCCAAGACCACTCACTCGTTTCACTGGCACAACGTCAATGACTCTCAGATCGATCAACTCCTGGTCATGACCAAAGAAGGCACAAGGATCGTCGATTTCGCGGTCGTCGACCACCCAGCCATCTATAACGTGATGGGAATGCCTTGGATAAACTCCATGAACGCAGTACCATCAACCTATTACATGGGCATCAAATTTCCGACTCCAAACGGAACCGCAGCAATCTGTGGATGCCAAAAACAGTCGCGACTTTTTTTTTCTGGCCGAGCATAAGCTGAGGAAAATCAGAACGACATCTATGGCTAAACTCAATCGCACGAAGATAACTTGGTCTCCGACAGAAAAGGCTTCCGAAAGAATGATCCCGAAACATCAACCCAAACAACGGTTTCGGACCAAGAAAGCTAACAAGCTTCTGGGCATAAAACTCTAGCCCAATCGGAAAAGAAAAACCCGTAAGAAGTCATCGATCCACAACAGTCACTGCAACTAAGACGATCGGTGCAGCGGAAACCGCAGAGGAAAAACACTCGCAGCACGAGATGAACTACGAGTAGGCTTGATCCCCGAAAGGGGTACGTAGGCAACTCGTCACAAGACGAGTTCAGCTGTCGCCCTCTCTCAAAAGAGGGGGAGTGTGTTGGTACATATACGTATACTTGTATACTCCCACATTTTAAAATACTTTCCTTTGTACTCGATATTTTTAAAACTTCTCCGATAATAAGAAAATGAAATAAGACTTCAAAAGCTCTCACAAATCAATTTTATCGCCTAAAATACTTGATCTTCCAAGTTACTTTACGGCTAAGCACGATTTGTTAAGAAACGCCCAATCACGAAAAACTGGTTATTGTTTAACTCGGAAACGGAAATCTCACGAATAACAACCTCATTAAAAACCACGCAGACTCTGAGTGCTTCTAAAAGCATCCCTTAGACGATATATATGTCTTCACGACAATAACTGAACATCTTCAAAACCCGTAAAACGTTTTGAAAAGTGATACACTAAGGAAACTTCCAAACTGAAAAACACTTCTTAACAAAACTACCAGACAAATGATTCTCGAATACACTGTCAAAAATCGACCTCCAACTGGAACATTAAGCCCAATTCTCAAAAAACTTTAGATCACCTTTCACATCAAACATTTTTTTGGAAAAAAAAAACAAGACGTCGCGAGAAAACCTTCGAAAATATAGTTTCAAACTCGAAACAAACCACTAAAACAGTCAATCCGCAATTATAAATTAACAACTAACTAATAAGAGCATACGCTCGCTCTTATATCACATTCGTAGATAGGCCCCGACGAGTACTGAAACCGTTCTCTAAACGAACGTTTAGACCTCCCACTCTCGTAGGATTGGTCCTCATACATCTGACACAAGGATAATAGCATGCTATAGAAGAAATCCGAATTTTTGGTCAGCACTTCCAGATGACTTCAAAATTTTCTTTGGAGAGATACTTGGTTTTTGATCGATTCAAGTCATGTAAGCCAAGAACTTATCGCAGACTTCAGTATTGATACGGAACCACGTCGAATACAAACGGGTAACGAAAGCTGGAAAAGTCGCCGCAAACCCTAAAACTGATAGTAAGCCTAGGTCTTGCCCTAAACCCATCACACTGGTCTCAAACATCTCAAGGCATAGTATTTAACTGATATGAGATCCCAAAACTAGTCTCTTCGCTTACATTCGTATGTTAATAAAAAACCAAAAAACAAAGTTTTTCGATATTCGCACCCAAAACGAACAAGGGACGTACAACTAATACACTATTAAAAATGAGAAACATACTTCGTTAGATAAAAGCCACAAGCGGCAGGGATTCAAAGACACATATGGCAAGTCCCAATATGCTAAACAAACGGCCATACTTGGCCAAAACGGAAACATAAACATAAGATAGGGAACACACTCCCTTATAACACAAACATCCATCACGGATCTTACTCATAGTTCCCAGACATCGACCTTCCAATCGAGTAGTCTCTAACTCTCATCGATTCCACATCCCGCTGAACCTCAATGCCCTCTCTAGGGAGCGGCAAGTCTAACTTCCTTCGAATCAGAGAAACAAGAATCGGGATCCAGTGTTCCCAAACATTCCTCTTGATCTCGGGAATCAACGACTACGTTCTGGGAAGGTCACCCACATACCTCGACATTATCGCCTCCTCAGTCTTGAAGTCGTAGTTGATATCTTGCGTACGCCACAATGCAACCAAGGAGCCTCGACATTCGCGATAATCTCGAAAGGACCTATACGCTCGCTGGAACTCTCCAAAATCAACCGCAAACTGAGCCCAATGGTCATTCATGATCGATTCCACCTCTATTCGACCAGCTCTATGCTCACGATGGAGAAGGTGAGCTCGCTCCAGATTGAAAGCGTTCCCACGAAGAAGGCGCGCCTCGGTCTCGCCTTCAAGCGAGCAATTTCCTTCTGGGCCATGACGATATTAAACTAAGCCATCAGCGCTTCAATGTATCTCTCCCTAAGGCCTTGTCCATCACATGAAGGCCCTTCGAGAAACTTTTCGTTTAAGTTAAAGGAAAAATCTACAACACAAAATTGAAGTAAATGCGAAAACTGACCCCCATGCTGAGTCGCGATGCTTCAGTAAACTTTTCCGACCTAACAGATTCTCCGCTGGTTGTGGTCTGACCCAACGCAAATCTAAGAGAGGCGAGATATCTGTCAAGGTTGGCCCCACCTCAGCATGACAGCAACAGGGTCTGACTGGTACCGCTCCCATCTCCAGCGAGGAGATCGTGGTTCCATTCTTCTGGGGGCAGCTCCACCCCATAGTAAGCGACATCGCCTTCATCGACGATGACTTTTTATCCTTGGGAGACCTCTCTCTCTCTCTCTCTCTCTCTCTCTCTCGCTCTCTCTCTCTTTCTCTCCCCCTCATAGTAGGAATCTCGTATGGGACGTACTTCACCATAATTGGATCAGAGTCTTTGTCCGCAAACGTATGAGGTTGGACTCGTGCGTTATGATACTCAACCGCTACACGAACTCTGAGAAAAGTAACCCCAATCAATGGGCTGCCTCGAAGAAGGTCCCTAACAATGAGTGTGTCGGCAGGAAACGGGGTAAGAGGGTGTACAACTGCAAAAAAAAAGATCAGACATCACTCAATACAAAAAAAATGATCAAAGTATCCGACCACGATACCCTTGCAAGCCCATCTTCGTCTTAAGATAGGGATGGTTTCTTCCACAACAGAAGCCTTATCAATGCAGATGAAGAAGTAACGCTTGTCCAAATTAAAGGATCCTAAGATCAGATGAATCGACTGGATCTGGTTTTGATATGAACTCCAAATGGAGAACTTAATGGATTGAAGGGTCGCACAAATGTTGCAGAGTGGCCTTTGATATTCCCGGATTCAGATTGTGCTTGATATGACTGACAAGTCCACCAAATGAGAGATCTCAATCCGTTGCTTGATATGGCTCACAAGACCAACGAAAAAGAGAGAGTTTTTACTTGGATATGACTCACCAAGAAACTAAGAACAATTCTAGACAAAGAACAAAGAGTTTAACTCAAAAGCTTTAGACAAAATCGATTTATTTCTCCATTAGAATGAGATACTTATTTGTAGTACTTAGAGAATACAAAAGGGTTAAGAATGTGGAAAGACATAAAGGAATTTGAACCACGGTATGCGGATCTATTCAAAGGTGACTCTTCGGCTGATGTCCAGATTCGTTGTACCCTAAAGAATGAACCACGGTAAAGAGAAGGACAGATGTGGGACTGTCCGGACGTACCGTCATGTCCGTTTCAAGAACCAAACTGGGCCAAGTACTTCCTATGTCTTCAGAAAGGTGAAGGATCCGTCCCTTCGTGAGATTTGGATGATCAAAGTGCATGAAAGATCAAAAGGGTCGGTCAGTCCATCAATACGGTCGCTGGTACATGCGGTATGGACCAAACGGGCAAGAAGAGAAAAGTTACGGTCTGAATCAGGTTCGGCTCGTCCTAAGTTGTTTCTGGCTTGAACATTAGTCTTAGAATGGCGAGTTGGTCAGGGAAGACGAGCTCAGTACGGTCAGTTCGGTCGTCTGGACGTGGATCTAGGCGAAGCTCCTTTCCAGACGTCTATGGGTCGATCCGGTACACAGCTCGGTCAGTCTGTCCGGTATGGTCAAAATAATGAAGCTCGGCTGGAATGTTCAGAACGTCCTGATCTTTATGCTGGTCATGTTCAACGGACTGGTCCATCGACTGTGGCACATCATTCCCTCCTTCTTCAAAAGGATTTGTCCACAAATCTGGATTATCTGCAAGAAAAGGAGAAAGATCAGTAACATTAAAGCTTGGAGAAATATCATACTTACCTTGCAAATCAAGTTGATAAGCATTGTCATTGATCTTCGTAAGGATATGAAATGGACCATAGACCCTAGGCATGAGTTTGTACTTCTTTTCCTCCTGGAAACGTTCCTTTCTTAAGTGAACCCATACAAGATCTTCTTCTTTGAAAACCAACTTCTTTCTCTTCTTGTTGGCATATCTTTTGTATCCTTCAGTTTTGTTTTCAATGTTGGCTCGAACTTGCTCATGTAGCTTCTTGATAGTGTCTGCTCTCCTTTGGCCATCTGTACTAACTCTTTCACTCAAAGGCAAAGGTAAAAGATCAAGTGGAGATAAGGGATTAAAACCGTAAACAACCTCAAAAGGTGAGAATTTGGTAGCAGAATGCATTTCATGATTATAATCAAGTTCAATATGAGGCAAACAATCTTCCCAAGTTTTGATGTTCTTCTTAACCAAAGATCTAAGCAATGCGGACAAGGTTCTATTCACAACTTCAGTTTGACCATCAGTTTGTGATGAGGACATTCAACCAGAGCTTGAACCAGACCTAACTGAACCTGCTATCCAAGACATGATCAGCAAGATAACTAAACCAGAGACGGTTCAAGAAGTGCCAGTACCAACCGTATTCAAGGGAGCTATAACCAGACAAAGAGCTAAGATACTTCAACATAAGTTTAATAAGAGCATGATACTTGCTTCTGATCTTGAACAGGTTAACTCCAATAAAGAAGCTATTGAAGATAACACCAATATGGATACCCTGAAGATCGGAGAGCCAAGCTTGAAGAGTGATGGACCGGCTGAACATACCAAAGCACCAAGAGAAGATCTATGGCCATTCATTCCGAACCACGGCCACAGCAACCTGATGATCATTATCATAGAAGACCAACTTGCCTAGCAAGACTCTTGGACTGATCAAGTAACTAGGCCAAGCTCTTTGTGTGTGCTCTTTTCCTTGCTCTTGGTTTTGTCCCAGTGGGTTTTACGGAGGAAGGTTTTTAACGAGGCCACAATCTGCTTCACATATTTCCTAGATTCTATTTCGGTCCAAGGCTATGAAGACTTATGTCATTTTCTTATGTTTTCATTTTAAACTATAGTTTTTATTTCCTTGACCTAAAATAGCATGTTCCTTTAGTTCTATTTATAAGTTTCGTAAGCCCCTTTCTTTGGGCAGTATTGAATAAACAGAAAACCTTTTCTTCGGAAACCCTAGAGCTCTCTCTCAAGAACTCGCCTCCCTTCTCTCTGCCTTGTGAGACCAGTACCTCCACGGCCTTGAGAAACCTTGTGTTGTATCACGAGATCCTCCATTCCTTGTGTGGTGCACTTCGATCCATCAAGTTACCTACATCTGGATTCATTGGTTGATTAGATCAGTCCATTGGACCAACCCTTGTGCAGATCGGCTCCTTCTCTCTATTGCTTGGGATCATACAGCCTTTGATAGCTTAGGCTTGTATCTGTTTGGGGGTGACAAGTTGTTGAAAACACCAATCTTGTTCCTAACTTAGACCACAAATTTTTCCAGAAATAGGTAAGGAACTTAGCATCACGATCAGAGACTATGGTCTTAGGCATTCCGTGCAACATAACAATTTCTCTAAAGAACCGCAATTTGCACATCATCATCAGTCTTATGACATGGTATGAAATGAGCCATTTTTGAAAACCTATCAACAACTACAAAGATGGAGTCTCAGCCAGATTTAGTCCTAGGCAAACCAAGAACAAAATTCATGGAACTATCTACCCAAAGATGAGAAGGAATGGGTAGAGCCGAATACAAACCGTGATTGGATGCCTTGGCTTTGGATTTCTTGCAAACCACACATCGGCCACAAATTCTTTCAACGTCCTTCATGAGACTCGGCCAGTAGAAGTGCTCATAAACCGCCTTGTATGTCTTCTTGATTCCAAAGTGTCCCATAAAACCTCCTCCATGAGATTCCCTGAGAAACAACTCCCTTCGAGACAAGGCATCAGCCACACCATTTTCCTCACCTTGCTTGTACTTGATAACATAAGGAAATGTCTCAATGAACTCAACCCAACGTGCATATCTCTTGTTTAGGTTCTGTTGGCCCATAAGATGTTTCAAAGACTGGTGGTTCGTGTGGATAACAAACTCCTTAGGCCAAAGATAGTGTTGCCACGTTTGTAGAGCTCTCACAAAAGCATACAGCTCCTGGTCGTAAGTGGTATAGTTGAGTGTGGCGCCTCCAAGATTCTCACTAAAATAAGCAATGGGCTTTCTATCCTGCATCAAGACTGCACCAATTCCGACCCCGGAAGCATCACATTCAATCTCAAAGGTTTTAGAAAAATCAGGAAGTACAAGTAAAGGAGCATTAGTAAACTTTCCTTTTAGCATCTGAAAGGCTGTCTCTTGGGCTTGTTCCCATTTGAACCCAACATTTTTCTTGATCACCTCAGTCAAAGGACCAGCAATGGTACTGAAGTCTGGAACAAATCGTCTATAGAAGCCGGCTAAACCATGGAAACTCCTTACTTCACCCACGGTCGTTGGACTTGGCCAATCTCGGATGGCTCTGATCTTTTCCTCGTCCACTCTAAGTCCATCTGCACCTACAACAAAACCTAGGAATACCACATGATCTGAACCAAAAGAACACTTTCCAAGGTTAGCAAACAAATGTTCTTTCCGAAGAACCTCAAGAACAGATTTCAAGTGTTTCTTATGTTCATCCATGTTCTTGCTGTAAATGAGAATGTCATCAAAGTAAACTACAACAAAATGACCAATGAATGCTCTCAAGAGATGGTCCATTAACTGCATGAAGGTACTAGGTGCATTAGTAAGACCAAATGGCATGACAAGCCATTCATACAAACCTAGTTTTGTTTTAAAGGCAGTTTTCCACTCATCACCCTCCTTCATACAAATTTGGTGATATCCACTCTTCAAGTCTATCTTAGAAAAGACACATGAACCATGCAGTTCGTCAAGCATGTCATCTAGCCTAGGAATGGGATGGTGATACTTTACCGTGATGTTATTGATCGCACGGCAGTCCACACACATGCGCCATGATCCGTCCTTTTTGGGCACAAGGAGGACTGGAACAGCACAAGGGCTGAGGCTTTCCCGGATGTAACCTTTCTCCAGAAGGTCACCAATCTATTTCTGAAGTTCCTTGGTCTCTACCTGATTGGTACGATAGGATGGCCGGTTTGGTAGAGAAGATCATGGACCGAAATATATCTGATGCTCAATGCCTCTTATTTGTGGTAACCCTTTTGGATTTCATCTGGAAACACATCAGAAAAGTCCTGCAAAACATCTGAAAGATCACTCGGAATATCCGGTGCTAGGTTAGAAGAAGATGAGGCCATAAGAGATTCTTTACACACAAGTAAAAGAAATGGCTTTTGAGAACAAAGAGACTTCTTAACATGACTGTGTTTGATGTAGAAGTTTGAGTTCCAGGTTGATGATTCAGGTTCGTCCGGCTTAGACTCTTGGTCATGGTTCTTCTGGAGTTGGAGCTGGTCTTGGTGAACCTCCAAAGGTGACAAAGGCACCAGCGTGATCTTCTTTCCTTTATAAATCAAACGAATGTCGGTTTGTGTATCCATCATGGACGGCTCTCTTATCAAACTGCCATGAACGTCCTAAGAGGATGTGACAAGCGTCCATAGGAAGGACATTGCAAACGATTTCGTCTTCATATCGTCCAATGGTAAGGGGGATTGTGAGTTGTTCCTTCACATATTGCTCTCCCGTTTCATTGAGCCATTCCAACCTGAAAGGACGAGGAAGGGTACGGTTCACAAGTCCAAGTTTCCTGACAAGAGTATCACTAGCAACATTAGTACAACTCCCACCATCAATGATCAAAGAACAAAATTTTTCAGAGATTAAACAACGAGAATGAAAGAGATTCTCCCTTTGATCTTTTTCATTGGTTTTAGGTTGAACACTCAAGGATCGTCTACTGACAAGAAGTGGTCTGTGAGCTGGGTAGTCAAAGTTGTGTTCTTCATCAAAGATCGGACCAGGATCAGCATCAAAGATCGGTCCAAGGTCATCGTCCGTCTCATCAAAGATGGGTTCGTCCAAGGCCTTCATGATAACAAGCAAAGGGCCATGATGTGGATAGTCAAAAGTTTCCTCTTCCTCATCAAAGATAGGACCCTGATCTTCCTTGTCTTCTTGCTCATCCTCAGACTCAACCTCACCATTCTCCATGAGAATCATCGCACGTTGGTTGGGACATTTCTGGGCAAAGTGTCCTAGACCTTGACACTTGAAGCATCTAATGTCTCTTTCTCAGCCGGGAGTCTCTACTGCCTTTCCTTTGTCATCACGAGCAGGAGCATCACTCTTAAAAGCAGTATGTGTCGTGGAAGGAGACTTACCTTTGTCTTGATATCTTGGCTTAGGAGCATCAGCCGGTTTCGAAGAGAAGGCCGGTTTGGAAGCAAGGGCCGTTTTTGAGTAACTCTTCCTCTTGAGTTGTTGTTCAATCAGGATGGCTTTGTGTAGCATCGGCTCTAAGCCTTCATACTCCTGAAGCTCCATACGGTCTTGGATGTCACGGTTAAGGCCTGAAAGAAAACGAGCCATAGTAGCATCCAAAGGCTCGTTTACATCAGCCTTGATCATCAAAGTCTCCATCTCTTGGCAGTAGTCTTCCACGGAGTTGGTACCCTGAAGCAAGCGTCTCAGCTTCTGGTGGAGATCACGGTGGTAGTGAGTAGGCACAAATCTTCTCTTCATCAGCATGGTAAGCTCTTCCCATGTCTCAATTTGTCGTTCACTTGTTCTCCTCCTATGAGTCAACACTTGATCATACCAGTTAATAGCATAGCCAGAAAATTCAGTAGCAGCAAGTCTAACTTTTCTAAGTTCAGAAAAAATTTGACAATTAAAGACATGCTCAATTTTTCTTTCCCATTCAAGGAAGGCATCCAGATCGTTTTTACCATCAAAGGGTGGTATCATTAGTTTCAATCCGTTCAAACTATCATCAGGACGGTTGTTTATAGCAAATGGATTTATATCACCTTGATCTAGGTTTCTAGGACCTCTTCTTGGACAGTATGCGGATCTGGCCTCGTCTTCTTGGTCGTCTTCCTCTTGGATCTCATCATTGGACCGGTTGTTCCTATGCGGACGGTTTCTTCTTGTTCCGGATCTAGGATTGGATTGACTATTCTGAAGCTCATCAAGCCACTGATGGATCTGCTCTAAACTTGCGTTCAACATGTTAGACATAGAATGATTCAAAGCACGCAATTGAAGGTTAGATAATCCATGAACTGAGTTTCCGGGACGGTTCCGTTTATCATCACCACTCATGGTTCCTGAAATTTAAAACACCAAAAGTTAGATAAAATTCTTACTCTCTCAAGTGTTTGATCCTCACCCACACACGTGTTTCTCTCAGATTTTTGGTGATCACACAAACAAGTTTTCACTCAAGGTTCTAAGTAAAACGGATCAAATGAATCCCAATGGATAATCCGAGCAAACACAAGGAAATTTTGTAAGAAAGAAAGATAAGAGATTTTTTTGGGTTTGGAATCCGCTTTAACCACCTCAATGGCTGGATTTCTCCTCAGCAAGCAGGATTTCTCTTCCACCACCAATCCACAAAACAAACTTTGAACTTTTTTTCTATTTTTTTTAATCAAATCGTAGATCTTTCTTTTCTTTTTTAACTATGGATGGTAATGAGGGGCCCGGATTCGAGATGGAAAGAAGAAGTGTATATAAAGAAATGGAAGATGAAAAGATGGAATGATTTAGAAGATACAAGACGAGTGGCTCTGATACCACTTGAAGAATCCTAAGATCGGATGACTCGACTGGATCTGGTTTTGATATGAACTCCGAATGGAGAACTGGATGGATTGAAGGGTCGCACAAAGGTTGCGGAGTGGCCTTTGATATTCCCGGATTCAGATGGTGCTTGATATTACTCACAAGTCCACCAAATGAAAGATCTCGATCTGTTGCTTGATATGACTCACAAGACCAACGAAAAAGGGAGAGTGTTTACTTGGATATGACTCACCAAGAAACTAAGAACAGTTCTAGACAAAGAACAAAGAGTTTAACTCAAAAGCTTTAGACAAAATCGATTTATTTCTTCATTAGAATGGGAGACTTATTTATAGTACATAAAGAATACAAAAGGCTTAAGAATGTGGAAAAACATAAAGGAAGTTTGAAAGACAAAGACAAAGAATATCTTTTGGGTATGCGGATCTGGTCAAAGGTGACTCTTCGGCTGATGTCCAGATTCGTTGTACCCTAAAGCATGAACCGCGGTAAGGAGAAGGACAGATGTGGGACTGTCCGGAAATACCGTCATGTCCATTTCATGAACCAAACTGGGCCAAGTATGTCCTATGTCTTCAGAAAGGTGAAGGATCCGCGCCTTAGTGAGATTTGGATGGTCAAAGTCCATGAAATGATCAAAAGGGTTGATCAGTCCATCAGTACGGTCGCTGGTACGTGCAGTATGGACCAAACGGGCAAGAAGAGAGAAGTTACGGTCTGAATCAGGTTTGGCTCATCCTAAGTTGATTCTTGCTTGACCATTGGTCTTAGAATGGCCGGTTGGTCGGGAAGACGAGCTCCGATACGGTCAGTTCAGTCGTCTGGACGTGGATCTAGGCAAAGCTCCTTTCCGGACGTCCGTGGGTCGATCCGGTACACAGCTCGGTCAGTCTGTCCGGTACGGTCGAAAGAATAAACCTCGGCTGGAATGTTCAGAACGTCCTAATCTTTATGCTGGTCATGTTCCACGGACTTGTCCATGGAGTGTGGCATATCACATCCCTCGTTCATAACTCATAACCAAAATCCTAACGAGGTGCTGCAGGCCACCAGGTGAAAGTTGGCTTATTGACAAGCCATAATGATTCAGGAACCGGAGAATGACTTCCAGGATGGGAAACAATAGGCGACACTGCAGAATATGTGCCTCGTAGCATGTAAAATAGCCACAAGTCAGTGTGTTGGAACTCTCCCCATGTATCAGCATCCGAAACTCCACCTCCTTAGAGACTCGGTGAAAATCCCAGAAGGTGGCGAGGAAAGAACTCCTACATTCACTCGGCCCTTTAGCATGCTCTGTAAATTTCGGTCTCGTAGGACACCACAAGTCAGCTCATGGAGGTGCGAGACCACAGGTCGCTTCCCAATACACCTTCACCTCCTCAAGGTTGACAGAATGTCGCAAAAACTCGACCTTTGGAACGATCTCGTCACCCCAAACTCACAAGCTCTCGGGAACGAAAATGGAAGGCAATGCACTCTCAGAAACTTAATTATTGAAGGCCATGGTACAAAAAAAAGTGAAGAAGAGAGAAAAATGATTTGAAAGCTTACTCCACATACTAATTAATCCTCGGACTTTTAGCCATCAATTTCGCCTAACTTACCTAACATACCTAACATCTCGCTAGAACGCTTCGGCAATTCTTGCAAGATGGGGGGCTAACTATTGGAGTCAAAAATGGTCAGAAGGAATCGATGCCTGAAAGTTACTACGGAAACGTTATATCTTTTTGATAAAAAGAAAACAAGAAATATTCTCATATGAACTCCTCATCGCCTAACCCATCTCGTCCCGGTCAAAAAAATCAAGACGTTGAATCAAGGGAACAACCGAGTCGCTTCCAAGTCTAGTCGTCCATGGGCGACTAGACGCACCCTACGTTTAGTCGCCCATGGGCGATTATACTCTCCCCAAAGTCTAGTCGCCCACGGGCGACAAAACACGTAACGTCTAGTCGCCCATGGGAGACTTGACGCGTGCAAAAGTCTAGTCACCCATGGTCGACTAGACTGTATCCTCCTCATCACTCTCTCCTTTGAATCTTGACTAGGATGTTTCTTGTTTCGTCTCGATTTGAGTTTCTGTTGAAGTTTTACAATAAAAGCCGCAATGGCTTGTTTTCTCGTAAACCTCTGAGTCAATCGTATAAAACGACAACGGTTAACTTAGACACCAATATTATCTCTAATATACAATTGGTTTATGATTTTTCGGAGCTAGTATCGTGAAATTGTACAAAGGTCCATTTCTCCGAAAGAAATCGTAAAAATTGGTAGATCCAAAACAACCCCAAAGGGTCTAAAACACGATAGAAGCCCAGTTACGGTTTTAGACGAGAATGAGCCCAACTATAATGACGGTCTATAGGATATCCGCAGAAGATAAATGGAAAAGAAGATAATTGTTAAAGTTCCGAGTTAATTATGAAAAACGAGAAGATAAGGAAGATTTTTGTGGAAGTCTAAGGTTGTTAGAATTAGGGAACTCACCTACAGCTCTTTCTGCGAAGGCTTTGACCTGTTGTAAACGCTCATACGCAGATTAGGAATAAGATCTCTAATGCTTTTTTCTTTTTCTCGATTTATTTTGTTTCATCTGTTTTTACATAACTTGATTGCTTGTTGTTAGGCTCAGTAGAAATCTAGGACCTCAGGAAAATTTATGGTTTCTTAGCTTTCCTCCGATCACGTAAATCGACGATGTAAATTTCGGTTCTCACAGATGTCAAGTTCTCAATCCCTCCTTTATTCATTTGGAGCAATCCACAAAAGTGAATGACTCTTCGGAAGACTTTATCATCAGACTTAATTGATTTACCATCACCCTAGGAAGGATATTGGCTGAAGAACATGTATCACATAGTGCATTAAGGTAGTTGTGAGCTCCAATCATGTAGGGAACCACGAAATTCCCAAGGTCACTGATGTGCTCAAATTATCCTAAGAGCTACTCTCTGAAATAAGAGATTGATTACAATACTTAAGGATTGTATCCACAGAGACTCGATATCTCCCATAATAGAATTGAGTTTCGGACTACGCTAGATCAGATAATATATAGAGTAGTAAATAATAAAGAAAGTAAATCAAGGTGTTTGTTGTTTGATGGAAGGATGGGTGCTAGACTTACGGTTTCAGGCAAGTGAATTATAGTGGATAGGATGCATGGAATTATTAATATGTGACGACATTAATTAACTAGTTTGACCCCTTCTTGTCCCAACTGTCGTATGCGGACAGAGAAGTAGACCGTCGATCGACGACTAAGGCCGAGTGTCTATCGACGCTAATCAGATAGGAAGTTCGTCCGCATGGTTAATTTAAACAGCTATCGCATGTATTTAACAACCTAGCTCAATATAATCAGTTCGGGCACAGAACCTACCCTCGTAGTTGTCCATGTCCTAAGTACAGGTTTCTCTTTAGATACTCTAGAGCGCAAGCATTAAAAACAATTCCAAAGATTGATATTTATTAATCTTAGCAATCCTATTTAGGGCTAATTCATCAATACTCTAGAAACTTAAACCTAGCAGGTGGATCTACTCAGACATAATATTTGTCACAAATATCATAGATGAATGTATTTGAAGTAGCAACATAATAGATATAAAAACCAAAGGAGTTCCAAGAGGACTCTGAAGGAGTTCATCTCTTCTCTCCTAAATAAGAAAAATAAATAAAATAAAACTTATAAAGCGTAGTCGTCAACAATGGCTTACAAAACATATAAATAGGGTTTTAGGTCGTCCATGGATATTCTGGTAATTTGTAGTAGCTTCTGCGCTTAAGTCGGGCTTGAAATATATCCGGCCTGCATTCTCGCATCACTGTCTATCGATACTAAGTCTGCGCCGTCGATCGACACTCATTCATCTTCTCGACAGCTTCCTCTCGCGGGGCAGACTAACCACTCTTCAGTAAAATGAGCATAACTTCTGCTACAAGATGCTGGTTGACCTAAAAAGGTGGCATTGGAAATCTAACTAAAAGCTATATCTTGTGTCAAACTATGAGCTCAATCTAACGCTGAGAAGGTCTCTATCCATAGCTAAACAACTAACGCGTCTGCGCAGTTCTGCACCTCAAAGAGCTCCAGAATCACCAAAGTTCTCCAGAACGTACCTGAACCTGAAAATACTATAAAACATACTCCAAACTCATATTATATATTCTAAAAAGAACATATACAATGGCCTAAAAGTGGTAAATTCAATGGTATATCAACTCCCCCAAATTTATCATTTTCCTTGTCCTCAAGCAAAGAATATCACAATCTGAAAAAAGGTTTGTAAACACAAGGACTCACAGTATCTCTAACTTATCCTTATCACCTCTATTACGTTACAACCACATCCAATCAGTGTTAATCTTAGAGAAACTTTATATACCTTATCCTAGTATAGATCCAAATCCATTCTAACAGCAACTTAGCAAATATTGGTCTGATTCAACATTTTACTAACCTCATTTCTTACATAAAATAAAAGGGAAAAATCGCATAAAAAATCTTCAAAGTGGTAGTCACTAAAACTTTAAACCTTGAATTTTTTTCACTATCACTTTAAACCTTCAAAGTGACATTTGTATCACAAAAACCTTCAAAGTAAAAATATAACCTGTTGAACGAGTAAAAACAGTAATTTGTTGGATTTTTTTCCAAAAATTAATTATTTAATTAATAAAATAAAAAAATTATAGTAAATAAAATTTTAAAAATCAGAAATATAAATAAAAATTCAGAAAAGGAAATAAATATTCACAACAATTCATAATTAAATAAAAATTAAAAAATAAATAATCTAAATTAAAATATAAAATATTAAATAAAAAATTTATAAAATTAAAAACAAATTAAAGAAAATTCAAAAAAAATATATAAAATTTAAAATAATATTTTAAATAAAATTACAAGATTATGTTTTTCAAGAAAATTGTTTGAAACCATCATCGTTAATAATTATATGTTTGAAAATTTATTGTCATCAGTTTTTTTAGAACAACAATCTTTGTAATTTTATGCGATTTTTCAATAAAACTAACATATTCTTGTTGAAAATAAAAGTTTCAAACATATTATTGTTGAGATGATGGTTTCAAATAGTTTTCTAAAAACATAATCTTGTAATTTTTATAAACTATTTTGAATTTATGAATTTTCTAATTTTTATGAATTTTCTTTAATTTTTTTAATTTTAATTTAATTTTATGTATTTCATTTTAATCTTTTAACTTTTTTTCTTATTTTCTGAATTTTTATATGTTTTTTGAAAATTCAATTTTATTTAATTTCTGAATTGTTGTGAATATTTATTTATTTATTTGAATTTTTATATATCTTTCAATTTTTTTAAAAAAAAATATTTTTTAATTTTTATTTACATTATTAATTAAATAATAATTTTTAGAAAAAAAATCTGACAAATTACCGTTTTTAAAAATCTGATATATTTTTACGTTGAAGATTTTTTTGTGATACAAATGTCACTTTGATGGTTTAAAGTGATAGTGAAAAAAACTTCAAGGTTTAAAGTGTCAATGAGTGTTACTTTGAAGGTTTTTTATGCGATTTTCCCAAAATAAAAGTGTAGGCTTTACTTTGGTAGTATCAATCAAAGGACACATGGACCCTTACCCGTGCAAATATTCTGAACACACAGGTAATAGTCTTCTTTGATCCCTTTCTTCCCTCTTTTTTCTCTTCTCTGAATCTTTTTAAATCTCAAACGCAATGGACAATGATGTTGATACAATCCATCTTATTTTCTATTTCTTCTTTTTTTTCTTTTTTTGACAAAATTTGGGCGAATAGTGGGTTCATTGATAATGTACATACACCTCGCTTCCAATGATGTGTGATCATTCTTTTGAATTAAAATAGTGTGGTCATCGGTAATGTACCTACCCCTCTGCATCTCAGGAAATCAACTCAATCTTTTATTTCTTTTTATAGATGCCAAAGAGAGCGGGAGAAGGGAATAATAAGCACACAATTTTTTTCTTCCAGACTTGCAGAACGAATCTGATCCAATGTATGTCAACCCCCAAAACAAGCAAATAAGTCAAAATTAGGTTGGAGGTTAGCTTTGATTCCTTTAAACTTTCTAAGCAAGTGTGATAAAGTGGCAGGATGATTCACTTTGGTATCTCTAGTACTCTCTGCAAGCAACAGTCTAAGAATGGTGCAATAGAGTGGTTAGTGAATAAGTAAAAATATAAATCTGATCATAATCTTCTTCTTAACTCAATAAAAATTTTGAAAAACTTATATATATATAGCAAATAAAAGCTCAGTACAATAAATAACATTAGCAAACCTCTCCATACTTAAATAACATTGTCCTAGTGTTATCCCGTCCTCGATTGGTTAGATAAATAAATCATAAGGACAAAATTTAACAAAAAAACGATATACCTGCTTGTTGATGGTAACCGTCGATCGACACATTTAAGTGGTGATCGATCGATGCTCGGTTTGCTCTGTCGATCGACATTAATCAGGTGTTGGTCGATGCTATGTGCAGAATATCTTCCTCGAATCTTTTTTTAATCTGAATAGTAATAAATGAAAGTAAAACAAAATTTAAAACTCACTAAACTGTGGGTTGCCTCCCACTCAACACTTGGTTATAGACTTTAGCTTGACGTTTGGAACTCTGATTCAGTCCAGATGAGACTGAGAACTTGTTCCAAAACAATTCCTAGTGTCAAATATCTTCAACTTTGTCACAATTTTTATGAAAACCTCCATAGACTCTTCTCCTTTGTCTATCATCCCAACAATAAGAAGTGCTCGAAGCATTGCAAACGGTTGTGAGAAGCATCTGCTGCGCACTTTAGATTTCCTGACACCATCTGTGAAGTGAAGAATGAATGAAAAATGAAGACAGATGGTCCTTTTTCTCTTCTTCCAATTTCTTCTTTTCTTTATGTTATTCTTTCCCCCAGACTTGTTTGATCTCGTAGTGGTTCCTCCATCAAAACGATTTCGACATACTTCCAACTCATTCTGCTCTAATACATGACTAGTGTCGATCGACGCTCTAGTGTTGGTGTCGATCGATGCTTCAATGGTGGCGTCGATCGATTCACCAATGGTGGGGTCGATCGATGCTGCGACCGATGGTCCTTGGTCAACGTCACCTTCATACCTCAATCTTCTCTGAGAAACATCTGTATGATGAGGATCATCAAATACCTCAATGTAGGGATCCATATGCAAACTTCCATCTGGTAGGATAGGAAATTAAACCTCAAAAAAAAGTGCTGAGAACCACTAACTTCACAGGGTCATGTATTATTTTCACTCTTTTTTGAAACTCAGGAACTTCTTTTTTGCTGATAGGTGGTCTCTGATGTTTAGGGACAGCAATGTGTGAGGTCTTGGACACGTGCATTCTCTCCTCAATCGGTCCTGGTTCAATCATGTAACCTGGCTGTTCGTCCAACAATGAGTGTCGATCGATGTTGGTTGGGCGGTGTCAATTGATAGCATCCAGTGGGTGTTGATCGATATCATTAGGCAGGCGTCGGTCGATGTTAGCCTTTGGTGAAGTCTCTAGATCTTTTCCTGAAGTAACCTGATCGTCATCAAGCTTCATCTTCAAGTCCTGATCCATATCTTCAAGCTTTTCCTCCAGGTCTAAGAAGTCTTCCATATTGACTTTCCTACTCGAATCTAAATACCCAAGTTGTTCTCTATCCTCTACCTACAAAATATCTCCCATGGTGATTTCTCTATCTACATCTAGGGAATGGTAACAACTTGATGTGTTGATGCTCTCTAGTGTCGAGTCTTTAATGGCGTGAAGACAACTCGAACTTTCATGGATGTCAAGTGGTGTCGATCGACAACAACAGTTACTGTTGATCGATGATGAGGCCTTAGTGTCGACCGACGTTGATTCTTAGTGTCAATCGATGCTGAGGTCGAATCAATAATATCAGCTTCTTTTGATCTTCTTGGCTCACCAAATCCATGATGTCCATCATCCTCTACCATATATCTTATCATAGATTCTATCTCAGTCTCTAGTGTAACCTGCTTCTTGGCATGAGTGTTCAGTTCGTCCCTCTTCTTCTGCCAACCTTCAATGAGCATGTCCCACCTTTCATTATTCTTATGTTCTTTAGTTGCTTCAGCATCATCAAGAAATTTGTAGAGGAAGAATCTTTCAATATCCTCCCAGCAGGTTAGAGATCCTGGTTGCATTTGATCAAGCCAGCTAGATGCATTCCCATAGAGAGTGTGAGGGGAAATCTTCCAGAGTAATTATTCTTCAGAGTACCCATACTTCTCAGTATCCAAGATTTTATCCATAAAAAATTCGATGTGTTTTCTTGGATCTTCATGAGGAAGGCCTTGAAAAAGGTGTTGACCTAACCAATCGTTCCAGTAAGGATGCAGCTCAAAGTCATCATCTCCAGCAATAGAAATTGCATCAGAGACTACAACCTCCTGTGTATAAACCATTTTTCCTCTGCGGTTGCGAGCGCGACCTTCTTCGTCTAGCAAGATCCCATTCTTATCATACTCAACTATAAGTACTTCGATTTCCTCTATCTTCCCGCTAGTGGCATCGATCGATACCGGGGAGCTGATGTCGACCGACGTCAGAGTGTTGGTCTCGATCGACGATGAGGTGTTGGTGTCGATCATACTCGTTTCTCTTCACTGTTGATCGCTGCTTGGAGGGTGTCGAATGCCCTCTTAGACTTATGAATCGTGCGTGAATCAGTAGATTCCTTCTTTGTAGAGCCCAAAAATCTTCTTCTCATCGCTTCTTGGTACTAAGATATATGTACCTGAAACAAAAGAAAAGAAGAGTAGAGTAAGTAAAACTAAAAATAAAAACCTAGACGAAATCCTACACCTAGTCTAATGGTGATCAGAGTCCCCAGCGACTGCGCCAAATTTGATGTGCTCAAATTACCCCAAGAGCAACTCTCTCAAATAAGAGATCAATTGCAGTACTTAAGGATCTTATCCATAGATACTCGATATCTCACACAATAGACTTGAGTTTCGGACTACAGTAGTTCAGATCATATATAGAGTAGTAAACAATAAAGAAAGTAAATCGAGGTTTTTGTTGTTTGATGGAAGGATGGGTGTTAGACTTAGGGTTTCAAAAAAGTGAATTATAGTGGATATGATGCAAAGAATTATTAATATGCGAGGACATTAATTAACTAGTCTGACCCCTTCTTGTCTCAACTCTCGTATGCCAACAGAGGAGTAGGGCGTCAGTCGACGGCTAAGGCCGAATGTCGTTCGACACTAATCAGACAGAAAATTTGTCCGCTAGGTTAATTAAACCAACTCTCGCATGTATCTAACAACCTAGCTCAATATAATCAATTCTGGCACATAACCTACTCTTATAGTTGTCCATGTCCTAAGTTCAAGTTTCTAGTTAGCTACTCTAGAATGCAAGAATTAAACACAATTCCAAAGATTGGTATTTCTTCATCCTAGCAATCATATTTTGGGCTAATTCATCAATACTCTAAAAAACCTAAACCTAGCACGTAGATCTACTCATACATGATATTTGTCATAGAAATCATAGATGAATAGATATGAAGTAGAAACAGAATATATATATAAAAACCAAAGGAGTTCCAAGAGGACTCTGAAGGAATTTCTCTCTTCTCTCCTAAATAAGAACAATAAATAAAATACAGCTTAGAAAGCATAGCCGTCAACAATGGCTTAGAAAACATATAAATATGATTTTAGGTCGTCCATGGGAATTCTGGTAATTTGTGGTAGATTTTGGGCTTAAGTCGGTCTTGAAATATACTCGGCCTGTGTTCCCTCATCACCTTCGATCAATACTAAGGCTGCACCGTCGATCGACACTCATTCATCTTCTCGACAGCTTCCTCTAGCGAGGCAGACTAACCACTCTTTAGTAAAACGGGCATAATGTCTGTTATAGGATCCTGACTGACCTAAAAACGGTGGAATTGGAAATCTTACTCAAGTCTCTATCTTGTATCAAAATATGGACTAAATCTAATGGTGGGAAGGTCTCCATCCATAGCTAAACAACTAACGCGTCTGCGCAGTTCTGCACCTCAAAAAGCTTTAGAATCACCAAAGTTCTCCAGAACGTACCTGAACCTGAAAGTACTCTAAAACATACTCCAAACTCATATTATAGATTCTAACAAGCACATATACCATGGCCTAAAAGTGGTAAATTCAATGGTATATCAGTCACTTCTTCATTGTAATCACATGCTTCATCTTCTCTCTGATCTGATGGAGGGTAGCGCAATGTACTCGTATGTCTATTTTCTCTCTCTGAAAAACATCCAGAGTCGGTGGGCCCAGTAAGCTTCATCGAATGGAATTTCCTCAAGGAACCTCAACATCCTCTTGGTGAAATTATCCATCTCCTTTTCATTAGCTTCTCTCCTTAGATGTTTAGGAACTTTGTTCTTTTTCTCTTAGAAGTCTGTCACTTAGTAACATGGTTAATGATCATAGGCTTTGGTTCATCTTCAGGTTGCTGATTAGTGTTCACTGTTGGCTCTGTTGATGTCTGAGACGAGTGTCTTGAAGCATTCAATCGGTTTGATCAATACTTGGCAATCAAACTCGGTAAGTTACTGGTGGGTGTTAATCGATAACAGTGGTAGGGTGTTGATTGACGCTTGCCGTTTCACATGATCCTATGGATTCAACATGGAGTGTCGATCAGTGGTTATCTGCTGATGTCGAGTGATACCATTGCAAACTATCGAAAGACATGGAACTTTTGACTTGAAAGTCCCCTTCTTGGAGCTTTTCTTCCCTTACAACTTGTCAGAAATCATCATCTATAATAGCACTCACGTGGTGCTTCTGTCCAGCCTCTCCTTTTTCTTTAATCGACACTTCCTATCTCCTCACAGCTTCACTAGTCTGAATCATTTGAGTTTTCAACTTCTTCACATGAGTGTTGAGAGCTTCAAACTTTTCATTCAAGTTGGTGTACACAACATCTCTTCCCATTTAAATCTACTGTCAGCTTCTACTGACCCTCAAGAACCTGATCAATCATACTCTCTAACTTGATTTCTTGAGTAGATGGTGGAGGATTCTGGTAAGAAAAATATCCATAGCTCATGTTGTTGTTGTTGTTGTTATTGTGGGGCTTCTGGTACTACGAACTCTAGTTGTAATTACTCCTTTGACCAGGGCCATATGAGTTTCTATTTCCACTATGATTCCCAAACCTCTATAAACCAGTGTCAGCGATGTAGTTCACATCCTCTTCGTCTCCCTATCACTGGAGGTATCAACAGCCTCTACATCTTCTGCAAAGCTCATCTACTTCGTGAGAATCTTATGAACATATCCAGCTTGACTTCAACTTCATCCATCTTCTCCTTTCCCAAGCTAGCAGCCGATTTCTTCCTCTCCAAGTAAGTGTTCTTGGTGATATTGCTAGATACCAAGTTCTCAATAAGTCTCACAGCTACTTATGGATTCTTAGTGTTGAAATTTCCCTCACTAGCTGTGTGTAGAGCATCTGGTAAACCAAATCGATGACTTTTAAGAAGGTACTAAGAAGTTGTACCTCATTGAACCCATGGTGTTACACTCTCTCTGATATGACTTGAATCTGATCCAGGAGATTCTGAAGGACTTTGCATGCTCCTGTGTAAATGTAGCAATTATGTTCCTCAAGCATTTCAATCGCACATCACCAAAAAAATTATGTAGGAAAGGCATTTTTGATGTTAGTCCAGGATGTAAGAGATCCTGGTGATAATTGCTTAAGCCAATACGAAGCATCTCTGACAAGTGAGTACTTGAAGAGCATGCAGAAAAGGTAGTCCTCATGGACTCCATTGGCTTTAATAGCAGATAGAAGATCTCGAATCGCTCCAAATGTTCCATTGGGTGCTCATGCAGGTGACCATGATAAGGTGTATGTCCCACAAATGTAAAGTATGCAGGCTCAGGCTCAAAATCGTGCCTCTGGAAAGTAGAAGACAAATTGCAAATCTGTTGGCGTAGTATTGATCTGGACGGTAGTAATCAGCCAACGTTATGGTTCAAATAGGCTGGATATTCTCTTCAGCTACAGCCTGAGCATTGGATTCAGCGTTCTCAGCATTTGCAGCTTCTAGAGAAGCTGCTTCTGGATCAGGGATTACAGCCGTCTGATCATCTAGTCTTTGTCATGCTGCATTACATAGATGACCCTCATGGTCATGCAGGTCTTAATTATAATCCCTTATCAGCACAAGAGTCGCGACCATGTTGCTTGCTCGTAGGTTTGTGTCGATCGACGAAGGGGTGTTGTATCAATCGCGTCTCGCTCACAAGTAGTATCGATCGGCGAAATAGTGTTGGTATCGATCGATGTTGTGCGCTTCTCTTTGAGGTTCGTGTGTTCTAAGCATGCATGGTGTGAAAACAAAAGATCTTTCTCCTTGGTTCTTTGGGTACTGCTTGGCATGCACCTGAAAGACATAAGAAAATATTTATTGTAAGTTAGTAAAATAAAACAAAAACTTAGACTAACATATTAGTAGTGAACAATAATGTAGTTGGTTGTAAATGATATTGCAAAATAGTTAGACTTAGGGTTTCAGGTAAGAGAATTATGATGTATAGATACTAAGGGTGTGTGATAACCATCCTAGAGTTCGAATGCAATAGTAAGATATCCAACTCTCGATGTGAGTTTAATCAGATGACTAAGTCTTTGTTCCAGCCGTAGCATGCAAACAAGGAGCAAGCGTCGATCGATACTATTGAGTGTCGATCAATGCTTCCTTAGCCAAGCATTAACGTCTTAATCGATATGTTTACTAAGTTAATTTAGATCAGCTCTCGCATGTATCTAACAACCTAGCTAAGAAAAATTAATATCTGGTAATGTACCTCATGTCGTAGTTGTCAATATCCTAAATTCAGGGTTCTAGTTAGGTACACTAGAATACAAGCAATAAGTTTAGTTCTGATGAAGGATCCTTAATAAATCACTTCAGCAGTGATATGTTTCAGCAATTCATATAAACTCTAATAGACCCCTAAATCTAACATGAGAACTACTCAAACATGATTATTTAAAACATAACAATAATTTGAATAGAATACATAAACATAATAAGGTAGAAAAACTGGAGTTCCGATACAAAACCTCTGAAGGAGTTCTTGATATTCTCTTCAAACAATTACTAAAAAGCTTCAAAGAATGGTGGTAAATTTTAAGGTGGTGTTTTGTTTCCCAAACATTGGCAAAACACATAGATACTAAGTATAAAGTCCGCCAGGGGCAGTCTTATAATTATGTAAAATTTTTGGGCTTGAGCCGGTCTCGGCCGACCGTCTACTCGCTCGGGTGTCGAGCGACACCAAGGAGCCAGTGTCAATCGACACTCTTCCTGAATCTCGACTCTGACTTCTGATTTCATTAACAGCTACGAGTTTTCTCACCAATAATCTCCAGAGTGCTCCATAATCTCCACAATGCTCCAAAACATACTTGGACCTGAAATACTCTAAAATAGACTTTAAATACATATAATAGACTCTAAAAATTACATATACTATGAGTGAAAACTAGTAAATTTCATAGTATATCAACACTCGTAGTGCTATGTACTTAGTGAGTGGTTGCATGTTTAGCATCTCATACCTCACTCCCCTGTTACTCACCCCTCCTTTTTCCCTCTTTCATGTGAGACCGACGAGCATGAGTGATTTGTATCGGATTGGTGCTTTTGGGCGGTTTTCCTTTATTCAGATTTATTTTATTTACTAGATTTTGATGTTTAGTGAGACTTTTGAGTATTAATAAATGGGGATTTCAAATTTTTAATAATTTAAGTTTATTTTGCAAATACAAGTGTTGAAATTTAGTATCAGAGCGGGATCCTGTCATGGCCCTGACCCGATGGCAATTTGTGACTCGGTTTGAATCGGTTTTAACTGATTTTTGAATTATTTCAGGGGATTTGAGAATTTTAAAAATAAAAACAAATAACACATTTATGTTCAGTAATATTCTTTTAATCGTTGGTATTTGTTTCATCAGAGGTTAACCTTTGCTTTTCATTTCAAATGTCGCCAAGGAGGATGTTTATTCGTACTCAGGCTACCAGAGCTGCTAGAGAGGATGAGCATGTGCAGCCCGTCGTTCCACAGGCCACAGCACCACCGGTTGATCATGATTCCCTGAGACAGATAGTTCAGGAGATGCTCGGTATATTGCAGCGGCTCAGCAAGGATATTGTGGTCCTTAGGTTCAAGTGCAACACGGTCCACAGATTCATGTGCAGAATGGTCCGCAGATTCATGTTCAACATGATCACCAGATTCCCGATCAGCATGATCCCGCTCAGTAGTTTCCACATGCTCCCGTTAAGAAAATTCCAGGGGCTCTTCAGGTTCCACCACCTCCATTCGCTTTCCTAGTTCAGTTACCAGAGTATGATGAGATGCTTATAGGATGATGGGGCAGATGAAGAACGTGGATTTGGAGCATTTTGGGGAAACACTGAATGCTACAGTTGCTCATGATTGGAAGCATAATTGGTTTAATGTCTGGAGACTATCAAGTGCCCGCTACGGCTCTGCCTTAATATCGCTGAGCTATATATGTGTGGAGATGCAGCAATATTGTGGGATGGAGTGCGATTGATTCATCGTGGGACTGGCGAGCTAACCTATGCAGATTTTCTATATGCGTTCGACAAAAGTACTTTTCCAGGGAAGCTTTGCATCAGAATAAGAATGCCTTCGAGCATGTGAGTCATGGTACTAGGACTATCAGAGACTATGAGCTGGAGTTTAGGCGACTTTGCAGGTTTTCTGGTTGTGGTATGGATGAGGAGGACTTGATCAAGAGGTTCTTAGATGAGATGCGAGTAGATCTTTGCAGCAGATGTAGCGTGGTCATTTACACTAGCTTGGAAGAGTTAGTGAAGAAAGTGCTTATACAGGAGACATGTATGGTCGAGGAGCACAAACTCTTCAAAGCATCTCAGCCTAAGTATGGAAAGACTTCGGAGTCACATAAGAGGACATGGGATCAGTCCGGAACACCCGTTTGTGTACTTTGCCATCGCCACCATTTCAGTGAGTGCGTCAAGCTTTATAGTTGTGAACGGCTAGGACTTGTGTCCAAGTATTGCAGGAGTAAACCGATAAATTAAGAAGCTGAACAGATTGAAACATCACCAGCAGCGTCCAGAAACTGCTATGGTTGCGGTCAACCTGGCCATATCTTAAAGAATTGTCTGAGGAGGGGAAATGTGACGCTTCAACCGCAGTTTAAGCGCCATTACCCCAAGAGTATTTACAGCAGAAAGCATCGAGAGAGCTGAGCCGGTTGATGGTACGTATCTTTCACCTTGTAGCTTATGTTTGTGCATGTTGTCTTTTGTGGTTATCGTGTGTAGTAAAAGAGGAAAAATGTGTATAAGAACAGTTACGGTTGAGTGTGAGTCAGCTTCCACCTTATTTGATATGGCAGATTCACATAGTTCGGACTATCCACAGCTGGCCAAGCGTCGTTCAGACAAAATGTATTCAAGTCGAAGACAACATTTCCTTTTTGTCAGCGCAAAGAGGATTGTAGATGAATCATTTATACTATGAGGAGTGGAATCGTTTGGGGTCATGAGTGTATATCCAAAGTGCAGAAAGAATGATCACATTCCCAAGGTTTACAGTCGAATATGGGAATCATGGGCCGAGAGTGTGGGTGTGGGAGGCCCATTAGCCATGGGCGGTGAACGGTCAGGGCATTACAAGTGGTATCAGAGCTGAACCTAGATGAGTGTGGAGTCCTGTGAGGACTCATACTAAAATGGGTGCTGATCTTGGGGTGCAACGAGGACGTTGCGTTCTTTGAGAGGGGTGACTGTAACATACTAGTTTTTGGTATATGGAAACGTTTAAAAATTGATTTAACTACCTATGTCATAAAAGTGCACTTACCGTTTCGGTCACACATCCATTTTGAACTCCAGAGTTAAGCGTGCTTAGGCTGGAGTAGCATAAGGATGTGTGATCTATCGGAAAGTGATTTTCGATATCGTGCGAGTGAGGCCAAAGCACGTGGAAAGGTCATGTGGTGATTGCAGGTCTGTAAAAAATTTATTGAGCCTTCAGAAAATTAATCAACCACTCGTCGCATGGAATAGGACCCACGGCCCGTGAGAGCGAGCGTGGAGACCCATTAGCCGTGGCGGTTGGAGCGTTAAAGTCTTGTTTGTTTATTATTATTGATTGTTAATTTGTAAATAGGATAACCGAAGATTCAACGGTTGAATGAAATTATTGATGTTAAGAACTGCTATATATATATGTGTATATATATATATATGTATATATATTTATATATATATATATGTGTGTGTGTGTATTAATACGAGTGTATAAACTTTATTTTGATCTAGAAAATATGCATAACGCAACTAAAACCAAGAACATAAGTCAAATGACAAACTGCCACCAAACTGAATGATCCTCAAACACGAAAATACCTATACGACCAGTATGCTCATGAAAGACTTAAGTACAATTCCTTTTGTTAGAGGGTCTGCAATCATAGAGTTTGTCCCTAAGTGTTCTATGGTAAACTTTCCACTTTGTACCCATTCCTTAACAAATCGGTACTTGATATCTACAAACTTAGACTTTACGAAACTTCTATTGTTGTTGGAATAACAAATGGCTGCCTTATTGTCACAGTCCAACTTGAGTGGTCTTTCAATTCCTTCCAGAATCCTAAGGCATGTGACAAAATTCCTTAGCCAAATTCTCTCAGTTGATGCCTCGTAGACTGCTACCAATTATGTTGACATTGTGCACAATGTTACGAGTGATTGCTTAGCAATACGCCATGAGATCGCCCCATCAGCCAACAGAAAAACATAACCTAATGTATACTTTCTACTGTCTTGGCATCATGCATAATCAGAGCCAGAATGCCCAATGATCTCCAAATTATATGATCTCCAATACGTGAGCATATAACCTTTTGTTCTCTAAATTACCGCACGACCCTTTTGGCTGTTTTCCAATGGTCCATGCTTGGATTACTTAAGTATATGAGTAACACTTCAACTATGTAGGCAATATCCGGACACATATAAACTTGAGAATACATAAGACTCCATACTACCAATGCATATGGAATCTTCTACATCTCTTAAATTTCCAGATTTTCTTTAGGGCATTGTTCGAGACTAAACTTGTCTTCCTTAGCGATTGGGGTATCTCCTGGTTTGAAATCATTCATGCAAAAACTTTTTTAAGTACTTTATTGATATAGCTATTTTGTGACAATCGAAGAACTCCTCGAGAGCATCTCGATGAATCTCGATCTCTAATACAAAAGATGCCTCACCAAGATCTTTCATCTCAAAAATTTTGTTAAGAAATCTCTTGGTTTCAACCGACATGCTAATATCGTTGGTGGTCATAAGTATGTCATCAACATATAAACCAGAAAATTACATTTACTCTCACTAAACTTTTGATATACACAATCATCAACCAAATTTACATCAAAACCAAAGGAGGTAATAATAGTATAAAAATGTGTGCTATCATTGACGAGAAGCTTGTTTAATAGATAGATTTCTTTACTTTTCAAACGATATCTTTTGCATCACCTAAGGTAAAATGTTCCGGTTACACCATATAAATCGTTTCATCAATCTCTCCATTCAGATATGTTGTCTTATTATACATATGATCAAGCTCCAAATCATAATGTACAATAAGAGCTATGATTGTCCTAAAAGAGTCCTTCGAAGATACTGGAGAGAAGGTTTCTTAGAGTCAATTCCCTCTTTCTGAGTATATCCTTTAGCCACTAGACAAACCTTCTACATTCCACTTTACCGTTCAAATCCAGCTAGGTTTTAAATATCCATTTGCAACCAACATGTTTCTTTCCTTTTGTTAATTTAGTGATGTCTCAAACCTCATTGCTAGCTTTCATTGATACTCTTCTTTTGCTGCTTCAAGCCACATATCCGACATGGAACAACTCATAGCCTGAAGGAAGGTTATGGAATCATCTTCCGAAAGATTTTGATTTTCCTCATGTTCCATTAGAAATACTATATAAACATCCATAATAGCATTTCTCCTAATTTGTGTGGATCACCTAAGAGCAACTTGATCTTTTTGCACTAGTTCTTGAGGATTTTGAGTTTGACCTTCTTGTATGATATCATCAACAACCTAATTTTGAGGGACGACTTCATTATCAACATGAGGATACAAAATTACTGCATCATAAGTAACTATAAGTATTGGTATAGGTACCGGAGCCGATTCTTCCTCAAAGATGATATCCTCAAAGATCTTGCCACAAAAATATTCTTGGCAGTAAGATCGTAAAACTTACACCCCTTGAGCTCTCGGAATAACCAATAAAGTAGTTGCTAGCTGTTCTTGACTCCAGTTTGTTTTCATACGGCTTTAAGACCTTGCCTTGGCTGGAAAACCTCATATCCAAAGTTGCTTTAGACTTGGTTTTTGACCATTCCAAAGCTCATAAGATGTTTAACAGTTGCTTTAGTTGGTACCTATCAAGAATGTATGCTGCAGTCTTTAGTGTCTCTTCCCAAAGTGATTCAAATAAGGAGGAATGACTAATATTACTCATCACCATGTCCTTAAGAGTGTCACTCCTTCTCTCAGATACACCATTCATGCTAGGCGGCCCTAGCATGGTGTACTGAGGCTCAATACCACACTCCTATAGGAATCTGGCAAACGGTCATGGACGTTTTTCACATGAACCATCATATTGACCATAGTATTCACCACCATGATCAGATATGACAGAATCATTCGATTGATTTGGTTCTCAACCTCATCCTTAAACCTTTTGAACAAGTCCAAAGATTATGATTTATCATTAAAACAAAAATAGGTATGCATATTGAGAATAATCGTCAATAAATTATATAAAGTATTGTTGACCATTCCAAGAAGCAGTAGGGAACGGCCCACAAATACATGTATGTATCAACTTAAGGACTTATGTATCTTTATACGCACCTAATTTCTTATGCTTGGTCGGTTTTCCCTTAATGTATCCACACATACATCACAATCCATGAACTTAACGGAAATATACCATCTGACCCAAGACGCTCAACTCTATATCTAGAGATGTGACCCAGGATTTGGTGCTAAGGAGTTCATGAATTTACATTTTCAAACTTCCGTTTAGTACCTCTTGATTTAACACTTGAACTTTCATCCTTAGAGATTATAATGTTAAGCATATAAAGACTGTGAATTTCCAAAATTTTACCGGTCCTAATAAATACTAAATATAAAGACAAAGTAGCAGTTCCTTTCTTAGTAGACAAGGATAACCTGATATCTCTAACCAATGAGCGGAAACCAAATTACGTCTAAAAGAAGGTACAACAAAAGTGTCTTTCAAATCTAGAAAATGACCAGAACTTAAAAACAGTGTAAAATGTGTGATTGCCTCCACATGCACCGGACTCCCACTAGCCAAATGAATGCATCTTTCAACATCAGTTAGAGTTTGGTAGCTCATGCAACCCTGAAGTAAAGCACTGATGTTAGTATTAGCACCAGAGTCTAACCACCAAATGTTTTTAGTTAATTCAATTAAGTTCGTTTCCGAACATATCAAAGCAAGGAACATACCTTTCTTAGCACGCCAAGCATGATACTTAGGGTAGTCCTTCTTTATGTGTCCATACTTTCCCCAAAAGTAACATGTATCCTCAACCTTAGCGCGCATGTTTTTTGTGGGCAGGACCCTCAGCAACATCATCCTTAATAAACTAATATTTCTTTCTTTTGTCATGTCCCTTCGAGGTGTAAACCATATGAGTATTTTCAGTCTTTTTTTGTTTCATTCTCTTTTCCTTTTGCACACAATACACAATAAGATCAGTAAGAGGTATTTTCTCTTTTTGTGTGTTATAATTTCATTTCAGTTGACTGAATTAAGGAGGAAGAGCTTTCAAGACAAAATCTATGAGCAATTCAGCTGGAAACTCAATTTTAAATGTCTTGAGTTTTGAAACAATGTTGGACATCTCAAGATGTACTCCCTTATTTTCCCATTGCTCTAATACCAATTTTTAAATTTATTCTTTATGATTCATCAATATGAATCATAACCATGATTGTCTAACTAAATAGATATAAGCGGAACGTACCTGATCAATCTATAGCTTAATGGTCTGAAATTAGGGAATGGATTTTCCAAAGAAAACTCTATGTGACTTTAGTTCTCTTTTTTATTTTATTTTGACATCAAACGACAGTTCTATTACTCAGACTTGAGGTGGTCTGGGAAGCCAGACCGGAATAGAACTACCAACAAAACAAAGATCTCTATGAAAAGTTCGTGCAGTTTTGGCCAAAGAGTCAGCAACTCCATTATGAACCCTCGGAACGTGACAAATCTCAAACTCTGGAAAGCATATCAAAAGGGTTTTAATAGCCTCCAATTCTGTTGCAAAACGCAGTCATGCTTGCAGATCCGATAGCATTGCGATAATGTCCTTGCAATCTGTACCAAAGCGTTGACAGGACGAGTATTGAAGCATGCATTCTAACGCCATCTAAAAGCTTCGAGTTCGGAATGAAGAGCTGTCTCGCGCTTCCTTAGATTTCTCGTTCCCATTAGCTCTATCTTCCCATTACAGGTTTTCCACACCCAACCACAACCGCTATACTGACCAGCATCGGTCCAAGAACCGTCCACGATGCATATATTCTCTAGACATAGGGTCTGAGTCTCGTCGCTACATGGTGCTTGCGGTTTCTGACCAATCTTATCATTAGCACTAAACCAAGCAAGGCATTCACTTTCTGCAAATCTTACCAACTCCATAGGGTCTCTGTCAACCCCCTTAAAAAGTTTGTCATTCCTGGCCTTCCATATATACCAAAGTCATTCCTGGCCTTCCATATATACCAAATTATCCAAGGATAAGGGTCTCTATGTGACACAGATGCAATAAACTCCTTCTTTCGCCAAAAAATTAATCCATATTTGCATAGATACTAGGCAATGGAAAAATATTTTGTCCCGAGGGCGTCGAGGAAAAAACCCAAACTTACAAGGCATGAGGACACTCAAAATAGCATGAGTAACAGTTTCGTCCGACTCTCCACACCTTTGGCAGTAATCATCACATTGCATATTTCTGTAATTCAGGTTTTGAGTAACCGCGACATGTCATGTTATCAACTGCCACATAAGGTGACACATCTTGGAGGTGTTTTGACTTTCCAAACAAAATCTTGGAGATCAGTTATACCAGGTTCGCATACCATACTCTCGTTATCCTTCCTCAAGAGACATCGGGCCACCTTGTAACCTGATTTGACAGTATACTGGCCAGTTTTAGTATAACTCCAGCAAAAGGAATCCCTATGATTCGATGTACTTATAACTAAACTCCTTATAAGGGGAATGTCATCCGGATTGACATAATTTGTCAGCAGTTCAATATCCCAATCCTTTGATTATGGATTTATCAAATCACTGACTCTCAAGTTTGGGTGCAGAACAGGGTCAGATGGGTTGGTCGAGCGAGCTGGTATTGCCGGGATCCAGGGATCCTCCCACACTTTAACTTCATGTCCTGAATGTACCTTATGCCTAATGCCCAGTAACAACAGACTTCGCGCCGCCGAAATGCTAGTCCACACATAGGATGGACTGCTGGTCGAATTTGAGCGCAAAGGCGAACTCATTTGATAGTACCTCCCCTTGAGCACCCTAGCCACCAATGAATCCGGAAACTGGACTAATCTCCATAATTGTTTCGCTAGTAGGGCCAAATTGAATTCATGGATCATACGAAATCCCAAACCTCCCTCACACCTAGGTTTACATAGCTTTTCCCACTTAGCCCAATGAATACCTCTCTTTGGGGGTTTGAGCTCCACCAAAATTGTGCGATGGCACTTGCAAGCTTTTCACAGACTTCTAACGGCAGGAGGAATGTAGACATCACATATTTAGGCAGTGCTAATAGAATAAATTTAATAAGAACCTCCTTTCCACCTTTCGATAGCCATCTCCCCGTCAATCCGTTCACTCTATGTATCAATTTGTCTTTGAGGAAAGCAAAAAGTTTGCATTTTGAGCCACTGATATCTTCTGGAATTCCCAAATATGAACTCATCCCTCCTTCGTTTTGGATTCTTAGCTTATCTTTGATATGTTGTCTAGTTGTAGCATTTATCTTCTTGCCAAAGAGCAGAGAAGATTTCTCAAAGTTGATGCATTGGCCTGACGCTTTCCCATATTTCCTAATCTCTTTCATTACTTCCTCACATTCATGGGGCTCCGCCTTACAGAAGAAAAGGCTATCATCAGCAAAAATAAGGTGAGATACCGAGGGACATGCGCGCGTTACCCTCATCCCCGTTATCCTTCCTTGGTTCTCTGCATGATTAAGAAGGCTAACGAGCGCTTTCGTGCATATAATGAAAATGAAAGGAGACAAAGGATCTCCTTGGCGTAGGCCCCTTTCCGGGACAACGTTTCCCATTGGCTGACCATTTATAAGAACTTTGTACCTCACTGATGATATGCATCGCATGATCCATTCAATCCAAAGTTCTGAAAACCCCATTTTTTGCATGACAGCCTCGATGAAAGGCCACTCCATTTGATCATACGCTTTGCTCATATAAGTCTTAATGGTCATCCTCTTGTTGCGACCATTTGGTTTAGTCCTCAAAGCATAGAACATTTCTTGTGCAATCATGATATTGTCAGAAAGCAGATTGAGTTTCTGATATTAATCCTGGTAAGACTTTTTTAATCTCTGACATAAGATCTTGGAGATTATTTTATAGCTAACATTGCATAGACTAATAGGCCAGAACTTAGACATCTCATTTGGTTTGTCAACCTTTGGCATAAGACAGATGTTTGTGTCATCTAATCCATTAGCCATTGTTCCTTCAAATAGGAATCGGTTAACCATACGAGTTAAGTCTTCCTTTACAATATCCCAGAACTTCTGATAAAACAGTGCTGTCATCCCATCTGGTCCTGGAGCTTTCTCCGGATGCATTGCGAACAGAGCTAACTTGACTTCCCCTTCCGTGACTGGAGCTGTAAGTTCCTCATTCACAGCACCTGAAATCTTTGTAGATACTTCTGAGAGAGCCTTCTCAATATTTTCAGGATTAGATGTCCCAAATAACTCTCAGAATTAGCTAGTAGCAATGACCACTAGACCATCCTCGTCCTCCACGGCATTCCCATCAGAATCGAGAAGCTGGGAGATTTTATTCCTTGCTCTCCTTTGCTTTGTTACTGAGTGGACGAATTTTGAATTTCGATCGCCTTCTTGAAGCCAGAACACTCTACTCTTTTGTTTCCAGAATATCTCTTCCGCCTTAAGAGCGTCAGATAATTCCTTCAACGCCTTCGCTATATCCTCAGTTGTGGCATCATCATCGAGGTACAACGCCTCCACTTTTTCCTTCAAGTCCTCTACCTGTTTTCCAGAGTTTAAATCATGCTGCCTCCTCCATGATCCTAATTATGACAACTCGATATGTGATCCATAATATTCGCATTTGGTGGGAGTTCTGAGAATTTCCAGCCCTCCAAAATAACTTGCCGTACTTCCTCATCGTCAATCCATCACTTATCGAATTTGAAAGATTTCGATTTTCTCATTGGTTTGGTAAGGATATTTGCTAGGACCGGACGATGATCCGAACCCCACAAGTGCATATAAGTTACCCTCGAGTGAGGGAACTTCTTATGCCAATCCTCATTGCCAACAGCTCTGTCTAAGCGACATATGACTGTGGTTCGCCCTGCCCTTTTTCCAACCCATGATAATGTATTTCCAGAACATGGGAATTCCAACATTCCGCAAACATTGAGCATCTGTTTAAAAGGTAAGAAGTAGCTATCTGAACGAGGTCTTCCACCCACCTTTTCATTGTGACACGTTATTTCATTAAAGTCACCAACCATAAACCACGGTCCAACTCTTGTCGTTGAGAAACGTGTAAGACGTTCCCACACATGATCCCTATGTTCTAAGACAGGATCACCATACACAAATGTCATATAGACTTTTATTCCATCAATTATTGCCTCAGCATCAATCATTCTGTTATTTGAAAACAAAACATTAATTTGAAATTCTTCTAAAGAAAACAAAGCTAAACCACCGCTAAGGCCAAGTGGGTCTACGGTAAACAAACGATCAAATCCTAAATCGGTCTGGATGTTTTGCAACATCGACCTATTATTCTTCGTCTCCGAAAGGAACACAAGTCCTGGGAGATGCTTATGACACATCTCCTTAAGGCGTCGAACTGTGAGGTTGTTCCCAATCCCTCTAAAGTTCCAATTGATCGTCTTCATGGTTCCCCCTTTGATGAGTTGTTAGGCCTCATCACTCCCTCATCCTGCGCAAGTCTCTCTCTCATCTTCTTTGCACTGTGTCGCCCAGACTTAGCAGATCCACCAGCCTCATTGGAACTCATATACTTAGATCGTTTGCTGGGAGATCCCCGACGAAGGATCCCTAGCTTCTTACTTGTGAGGCCTAATGGGGCACTCATCTTGGCACCTGTCTTCAACGTTTTTGTTGCCTTCTTCCCAGATTTTGCTCTCCTTTCCACAACATGTAATGGTTCTGGCCATTTGGTTTCAGATTTCAAGAGCTCCTCACCTAGTAGATCATCCTCATTAGGATCAAACCCCAGCATCCCATCATCTTGTTCTGCCATCTCCACATCCTCTAAAGCCCTAATAATTTGATCGTCCTTAGTCCCAGCCGCCAGTGAGGGGGAAAAGGAGAGTGCTCGGGCTGCACTTCTTGAGCGGGTAGTTACATTGCCCTCCATAGGGTTATCTCCAGCAGTTGGGGTGACAATCTTACTTGCTAACATCCTCCTTTGTCGACCATCCCCGCTCCTATGTATCACATTCTCCGGTGATAGTGAGAGAATTGATAATTGTTCATAGGGAACAATATCGAGTGAAACACCAGTGTCTACACGGGATTCTACAGCTCCCCCCATTCGGTCAATAGCAGGTTTTGCTGGACGCCTTATGTCCTCCTCATTCACCAAATTAAATGATGGTTTAGCTCTCCACCTTTGATCTGTTTTACACTCATATGGAGCAAACCGAGACCATCCATATCTACTGCCTCTTGACGAATCATTTCGAGCCCTGAAGACTCTGTCCATATGGTCCGCCCTTCGATTATCATATCTCTCCCTGGTACTAGGTCGGCTGTGATTAATCTCATTGCATCGATTTCATGTGCCTTGTCGTCTATGGTCCAAATCATCCCTTTGACGCAAGGATAGTTGTGGTGCATGTATGTAGTCCTGCTTCTCGTGAATCAGAGAATGTTGACCATGTCGTCCAGATGGAGCCTGAACTCGAGAGAAAACGTCAGGGCGCTCTCTCGGCTGTTGGAGTTTAGCTTGGATACTAGTCGATGGGCAGAATCCTTTTTCATGGGAGAGTAATCCACATATGGTGCAATGCTTAAAAAGCATATCGTATTTAATTTCAATAGTAACTTCATCTCGCTCTAGTGATTGGACTTTCCTTGAGAATTTTAATGGCCGGCGTGAGTCTATCTCAATGAGCATACGACCCTCTGAAAGCTCCACAGTATCCACATGTCCAATTCTCCCACCAATATTCCTCAAGTTCCTATATGTCCATAAGTGGAGAGGGAAACCAACATACTGCACCCAAAATGGAATTATCCAAGGATAGTCATCGTGCACTATTGGTTCCCACCTGACCAGCACGAACATACAGAAGTTGAAATGGAAAGGACACTTTCAAAGAACAAAGTTTAAGTCTTCCTCGGAGCTGAAGTTGAAGAGAAAATTTCCATTCCCCATATCGTTTGTTGTAATCATGTCCTGTAAGCCCCATTGTGAAGGCATTGTTTGAAGAAGTTTCTCCACTTTTTGTTTCTTCGGATTTAAGATTTTCCCGATGAGACTCATCCTGAATTCTTTTATGACAAATGCATCGTCATGATCCGTAAGTCTTATCGGCTCATCATCATCTTCATACAACACCCCCTTTCCTTTGATATCTGCCATATGGGTAGACATAACTCTAGACGAAAACCCCATATGAGAGTCTTCAGTTAATCACCAACTCGCAAACAAAACTCGAACAGTGTCACTGTCAAACACCAATGAGTGTTGAAGTGTACGTATCTCTCCAAATCTGGTTTGATTACGAGATGCACCTTGTGTCTTGAGGATAGTAATCTTGTGAATATTATGATTTGAGATAGTCCTTAACACCAGCCCCAGCACATAACGATCTATCTAGAACGACAACACTCGACGTTATGGCATGCAACAAATAACAACACTCGACGTAATCGGAGAGAGACACCGGATCCAGTAAGGCCTACACGATAGGAGATCCAGCAAGGCCGACACGCAGGAAACACGAAGATGGAGAGGAGATCGTACGAATCTCCGATGAATAACCGCTGCTCCTCACCTATCACTCCGTCGTTGCACCAGAACAGCGCCGACGAACCTTGGGGAAGATGCTTCCTTTATGCGATCCGGACGACACGTCGAGAGAATTGAGAACATCCAACGACAAGGATCGCTTGGATATGATCACTGATCACCCACCAATGAGTGAGACAATCCGATGTCGGATCTAAGATCAAAGAGATCAAAGATTCATGAAAAACTTTCCCCCTTCAAGTCGCCGTCGAGAGAGAGAGAGAGAGAGTTAGGGTTTTTCAACCGGTCCCTTGTGTACGGCCTTGACTTTAGTTCTCTATTGATGAGATATAAAGAATTCTTTATTTTCGTTATGATTGCTTTAAGAATTATATCCTTCTTTATATAAAGTATTAATTTCTAGTTCAACCCTTCATCAAACTAGAAATTACTTAAGATATTTACATATAAATATTTTATGACACTTATGTCCAAACTTTTATCTATTTACAATAATAAGTATTTAAATAGCTTAATGAATTAATAACTCTAAAGCATTTATCCCTTAATATATATGATCCTACTAAATAATCTTACTTTTCTAACTATGTTTTCAGAATAGTTTTGGATAACAGGAACTTGGAAATTGAAAAATGGAGAAACACACGTATTTGAGATTGATTTGTAAGGAATAAAAATAAAAGTTGCATTTATTTTTGAATCAAAACCACATGCTCATATAGAAATGCACATGTTAAAGAAGAGATTCAGAGGACAGGATATAGAGTGTAGTAGTTATGATTGCGATCAGCAGAAAAGCATCTGTGATTATAATTAATTATTTTTTATTTGAAGTCATGAGTTTTGTATAGCGTGTAGTGCAATAATTATGATTGTGATCAGCAGAAAACCATCTATGATTATAATTTTTTTTTTTTAATTTGAAGTCGTGAGTTTGTGTGGTCTCTACTTTTTGATTACTTTAGGAAGTTTGCTTTGGAGTGGCACATGAAGGGCATCAGATTGGTTCTTTTCTTATGCAAACGGCAATTTCACTCAATTCACTTTTTTTTATTCCATTCACTGTCACCTTACTCTAATGTCTCTGGTTCTCTGCTCTTCTTTTCATTGGAAATGGAGAAGTTTTTTGTACGGCTTAATATTAGTTTTTTTTTTGTTAACCGTGGGGATCTCAGGCGGTAAATTTAGACTAATTCCCACGAAATCTTTCATCCGGGCACGCACGGTTATAGGTGGGGAAGTGGCCAAGGCGACTTGAACCCAGGACGGGCACTCCAGCTGGAGTTCCTTTACCATTAGGCCAAAAACTCTTGGTTTAATATTAGCCTTTTAAACTTTACAGTTCAGAGTTTGTGCCATGTAAGTTTATAACTCTAGTTTTTTTCTTGTTGGCAACGTTATACAAACTTAAAGAGATAACCTTTTATTTTTTTCAGTTGAAAAAGTTTTTTAAAAAATGATCAAAATAAATTTTATTAGAAAATAAATATAAATGTATATTCTCACGACTAATTAATATAGATTTAGAGTTATGAGTTAAGAATGTGATTTTGGAGGTGGAGTTTAATGTTTTTAAGGAAAATAAATAAATGAAAAAAGTTTCAAAATATTTTTTTGGGAAATTATCAAAAATACCACTTTCCTTGTACCACTTTTCATTTTTACCTTAATCACTTTTACCCTTATTTTTTAATAGAGAAAAACACACTTATAACCATTGGGTTAATTAATCTAAGATTTAGGGTTTAAAGTTGAGGGGTGGGGATAGGATAGGGTAGGGTTTAGGAATGTAAAATTTAGGATTTTAATTAATTTAAAAAAAATTATCTCTTAAAAAAATGGTATTTATAAAAATATCTTTTTAACGAAGATAAAAGTGAAAAGTAGCACCAATAATGTGGTAAACATGAATTCCCTTTTCTTTTTAATAATTTTAAAATTTTAAAATGAAAACTTGAAAAAATATTCATTTTTAAGTTTGAATCTGAAAATATATAATTTAAAATTATAAAAATTAAATTATTTAATTATATTTATATATCTATAAGTGATGATAATATTTTTTTCAGACCTCTTTTAGTTATTTTTCTTTCTGTAAATTCTTTTTGGAAACAAAAACTATTTTAAAAAAAATATTTGAGAAAATCTATATATATATAAAGAAGAGTTTTATCTCTTCTCCTTAAGGTACCTCATCAATTGGGTGTCTATAAACTTGACACATAAGCATAATTTTTTGAATATTAATGAATGATCCTAAATTTTTCAAATTCTTATTATTTAAACTTCTATAATTTTTTAAATATTAATGAATAGTACTAAACTTTTCAAATTCTTATTATTTAAACTAAATATAGCAGCACAATTTAAGCAGTCCATAAATATTTATAATTAATTAAACACAAATAAATTAAAGTTTTAAATTAAAAATATTATTTTAACATAATTTAACAGATAATAAAATTTATAATTTTTGTTATATAAATATACTTACAATTTTAAATTATCAAAATTTATATAATTTTGTTAACCAATATAATTATCTACATTTACATATATGTTATTTTAGTATTTATTCTAATATATATATATATATAGAAATTTATTGTAAGTAAATATTAAAATTTATACATAATTTCTAATGTTAAACATGTAAATAAAGTGAAAAAAACATGAACAATCATACATAATTTCCAATTTAGATACATGTAATTAAATTGAAATTGACATGAACAGTCATTATTATTTTGTATCATAAACAAAACACGGTATAATTTATTAAAAATAAGTAATAAATCAGTTATATTAATATATTTATGGCAAGTTTTAAAATCTTTGCTCCGAATCAACAGTAAACCATAAGTATATGAGATCAAACGATGAGAACAAGAACCCATCAGTAGCTCCTCTTTCCGGATTAGGAAACACAACGAAGTTGACTACAGAGATAGAGAAAGAAGCTGCAATATATATATATATAATCATATATTTATACTATATAGACGTAAAAGAAAGTATTTGTAGATATAATGCGTTTTATGTTCTCTTTTATTAACTAGAAAAATAAAGAACAAACATAAATTTAACTATATATACAATAAACAAATGACTATTATGTAAATTAAACTTGATAAAAAATTACCGTACTTATTTATTTATATAAATAAATTCCCAAATTGTATAAATAAAGCAAAATAAGATAAGAGCAGTATATGAGAACTAAAATATTGTTTAATACATTTTTCTTAAGGAAATAAAATTAAATAGATAACTAATTAAATAGTGATAATTAAACATTGATTATGAAATATTAAAATTTAATAACAATTGGGAATTATATGTTCATTTTTTAGAACCGGGTTTTGAAATTAACCCGGGTCACTGCTTTTGCCGCTTTTAAACAGTTTTACCAGTTTTTTTAAACTTGGGTTTTAAACCTAACCGACTCAACTTCTTCAACGAGTCACGTTCGGACCGGCTCACGTTCGGACCGATCTAACCAGCCGGTCCGATCCGATTTTCAAAACCATGATTAATATGTAATCAGAAAACTGTAAGAAAACTAAAAACTAACGAGATATAAAAAAGTATAACAGCAAAATTATTGAAGTACATAAAATATTTCATAACACATAATTTCAAGAATAAATGTGAAAAATTCATAAGAACAACAAATACAAATATACGATATTGTTTTTACGTTGTATCAAAACCAAGTTGAAATAAAATTATAAAGAAAAATAATGTATCTCACAGACTTTTTCCCTTTTTCAGGTATAAAATCAAGTTAAAAATATTAACAAGAAATCATTAAAATAAAAAAACAACAAATAACTAATAATTAATTAAAACTATGATTCAAAAATAGTTGGAAAGTAATAAAAATAATAATTTTGCATGAATAAAAATTGTAAAAAAAAATAATAAAAACGCAAATCTAAGCTACTGTATCCAATCAAATATATAAAATACAATCTGTTTTAGTATTCAAAGAATAAAGAGATTCAATGTAATAAATAAATCACCTATAATGTTCACATCTTTACATAACCATAACAAAATATTCACACTGCCAAAAATAAAAATAGCCCACTAAATTATAAAATTATATTGTGAAATTTAGTTAACCACAACAAAATTAGCGTAAGTATTATAACATCAAAAAAATTTTACCGAAAATTTTAATAGCTATAATAAGAGAAAATTGAAGAAATCAAAATTTAAAATACTATATATTAAAAACTTTAATCATAAAATAAATATATAATTGTTACAGTGTTTTGTAATTAAAAAAATATATGTGTTTCATTGGTATAATTAAACTAAAATAAAAATTAAGAAAAAATAAATAATGATACTTTATTTTTTTATTATAATTCGAAAAGTTAACAATTTTTAAAATCAATTTTAAAAAAACATAGTTAAAATTGTTGTATAAAAATTATGAACCTTATTGGTATTTGTAATTAAAATTAAAAGTAAATTTTTTAAATAAATTCGTATTATTAGTTTATTCATTCACCCGCCCGTAGGGCGAGTTTACCCTAGTTATTCATAAAACTATGATAATCAACCGGGTCGATATACATACTACATATATCAATTATTGGAATAACCAGTTTACTATCAAAGGAATTCTGTACAGCTTTTTTAAGAGTTATAGTAAAAGCATATTTTAATGAAATAGAAAGTTGTTGTTTTTTTATACATTAAACAGTTATTCTATTACTCAAATTTAAGATGATTTGGGTAACCAGACTAGAATAGAATAACCAACAAAACAAAGATTTCTATAAAAAAATTTAGCAGTCTTAGCCTAAGAGTCCAAAATTTCATTTTGTGCCTTTGAGATATGAAATATCTCGAACTCTGAAAAGCATATAATCAGGCCTTTAATTATATTGCAAAACTCGACCAAGCATGCGGTTTCTCTTACCATTGCAATTAGATATTTGCAATTTGTTCCAAAACACTAAATGTTTGAAGCATATTCTTCGTTACTCATCGCAGTGCTTCTAATTTAGAATGTAGAACCGTTCTTCGCCTCTTTAAATTTTGCGTTCCCATAAAGTGAATTTTCCCACTATAATCCTTTCACATCCATCTACAATGATCTATAGGAATCTATGAATCGTCGACCCCACAAATATTCTCCAAGATTTATGACCAGGAGTTCCTCACTCATAAAGTTGTTTGCTATAAGTAATTTGTATTGATTGATGATGACCTCTTAGGTGGAGTTAAAATTAATATCAAACAAATATTTGGTAATTCAAAAAAAATTATTTGCCTCTTCATATTTCGGAACGGCACCAATGAAATTCATAGGAAGTTTCTGAGTTTTTTTTTTCTGTAAAAGGCTTACAAGACGCTTCTGAGTTTCGGACCATATTTGTGATGGAAGTGTAAAGTAACCCGGCTGGATTATTCGAAGCCATATAAAAACTCACATTAGCCCATGATGACTAGGAGAAGATTTTACAGCAAGACCATAAATAACCAATAGAAAAGGATGAACATTGCCCATGAAATTCTGAGTTTTTTGCAACAATGCGAATGAGAAGAAAAAAGGCGACAAGAATGTCTTAATACGAACCAGTGTTCTAAACAACATTTATGATCCCGGGAAGAGGCCACATAAGTAGACACGTGTGTTCATGAATAATTTAAACTTTCAAAGAAAGCTTCTGAGCAGCAAGTGCTTCAGCCTCAAGAGTTGGCTCCCAGAGAAGTGTGGTCTCTGCCAACAGTGAGGTCACAATGTATGGGTCCATGTTTGAAGCTGGACGCCGATCTTCCAAGTAACCTATACTCAACGATATTACGTTAGCAATATATAGATAGCATAAGAATAAAAACAATCCAGAATAAGTAAGTACCTTTTCCTTTCTTCTCGGTATCACGTCCCACACGAATTGAGCATCCACGGTTAGCCACTCCCTGCCAAGTTCAAGTTTAATGCAAATGAGCAAAAGAAAAGAAAAAAAAAAGAAAAAAAGACGTGAAGATATCATTTAGTCTCTTATTGCACATTACCCATGAGAATTGGTCGATACTGGCTGTCTCGTGCTTTCCGGTCAACCTTCTCTCATTGCCTTCACCGTAGGCACTGATGTGGTCCATGTGACGAAGCGAGAGGTTCAAGATTGCCTTCTTAATCACCTCAAATCCTCCTTCCTCTCTCATGCTCTTTGTACTGTAATTGGTGTGGCAACCAGCACCGTTCCAGTCACCCTCTATCGGCTTGGGATCAAGTGTTAGGACAACACCAGCTTGTTCTGTGATTCTCTGCAAAAAAAAAAAAAAAAAACGTAAACAACAATAGCTTAACTCTCTCTCTCTCTCTCTCTCTCTCTCTACAAAGAAGACTTTTGATTACCTCAAGAAGGTATCTAGCACACCAAACATGATCACCTGCTTCAATTCCTACGCTCGGGCCAACTTGGAATTCCCACTGCACATATTAATGTTTATAATATCAAAAGATGGGCAACATTAATACAAGATCATTTATAATCAGAAGCTTCGTTGAGAAAAGAGTACCTGTCCTGGCATAACTTCACCATTAGTACCACTAATGTTAATTCCAGCATATAAACAAGCTTTGTAATGAGCGTCTGAAATGTCACGTCCCCAAGACTTTTCAGCTCCAACTCCACAGTAGTACGGACCCTGACACCAACAAAAGAAAATTTAATTTTAACTTTCTTTTTAAAGAAAACCAAACAAAAGTTTTAGATTGACTTGGTAAACACCTGAGGACCAGGATAAGCTCCCACGGGCCAACCCAAAGGCCAGTTCACGTTTGGCTGAAGTAAAGTGTACTCTTGTTCAATGCCAAACCTAAAATCAGTATTCCAACATAAGCACCAAATACTAAAGTAAATTGAATTGGGTTTAAACCAACAAACATAAGACTTTTCGTGTAATGACAAACCATGGAATCTCTTCATTGACCTTCTTGTTGCTGAAAATCTCAGCAGCTCTAGCACGTTTGTTTGTTGGAATTGGCTCACCAGCTGGTGTATAAGTATCACAGATAACCTTCACATAAACAAAAAAAAGCTTATATAATAACTTAATGTGTGATTACGAAAAACGTTGCATATACTATCAAAAGTCAAGCGACACACATACCAATATGTTATTGCCTCCACGGAAAGGATCCCTGAAGATAGCTTGCGGACTGAATAACAACAGCAACAGTACACGAATATGAGAATAATTAAATAAAATATCAAACGAGAGAAATGTTAACTGCCTTGAAAAAAAGTCTTACTAGAGAATCACTTCACTATCTTCTCCAGGTGCTTGTCCTGTACTCGAACCATCATAGTTCCACTTGGGAAGCTCAGAAGGATCTTCCACAGGCTTTTCAAGCGTCTGAAATTTTCAAGAGACCATCCATTAATCTATTACCATCGTAGTTTCTAGTATAAATTTACTACAAAGTCTATTTAGAGTATCATACCCTTGACTTGCTCCTAAGGTCAATTCCAGATCCTCCAATCCTATTCAAGCAAAAAATACAAGAGGCCATATTAGAAATGAGATTAGCAACATAGGCCATACTGACAAATCAGTTTTTATGAAAAAAACATTTGAGTTATATATATATACATACCAAATGTATTCAGCGATGATACGGTCAGTGAAAGGTTTGGTGTCTATATTGAGAAGACTCTCAACTCTGTTGATTGTACTGTTATCAGATTGGAGAGCCATCACTTTGAAGCTTCTGACTTTGCTGCTCTGTTTCTTCTGTTTCAACACAACTGAGTTCCATAACTTTGACGATGCAATGGAGCTCGGTTTAGTCAATCTCATTTGACATGTTGGTGAGGCTGCCAAGATCTGCGCCATTTTGAATCCCTGTTCAAATAAAAAAATCCAAACCCCATATCAAGATTCCACAACTTTATCCAATAAGACTAAAACGGGATCAAGATTCTTGACCAAGACTGACTAAACTAAACTAAACCCAATTCACTAAAAGGTGATTAGAAAGTAACCAAAATGCATTAAGTTATAGGGAAAAGACAAAGATATTCAATTAAAATACCAAAAGGTGTGATGATCCTTGTTTGATATTAACTCAAAAAGAAGAAGAGAACTGTAGATTAATTAGTAAGTGGTGGACCCGAGATCTACTGCAACCCACCTTTTTAGAAGCCAAATTAGCAAAGAAAGACAGAAATCATCTTTTTATTACGTTAGTCTTTTTTAAAGATTCTCTTACCAGAAACAGATGGTTTCTAAATCCAGTAACAAGATCGGACCAAATGCAGGAAAGAGGTAAAAGAACAGAGGAAGTACCTGGAACTTGAAGAAGACTCAACTCTGATCTCAGCAGACTTGAGTGTTTGCAACAAATGGCAAAGAAAGAGTTGACAAATATAAGAAGAGAAAAGCCTTACAATTATAATATGGTATTCTAAAAATAAATAAATAAAAATAAATAGAATATTTTTTTTCTTAAAAAGAGGGGATATAGCGAAATGGCTTTTGCAAAAGAGATAGGGGTGTGCTCTACGAGTGGTGCAAATTTGAGTTTCAGTTTTCTTTTTTTTTTTCAGGTAAACTCTCTGCAGATAAGGGTGTCCTTTGTGCCTCTCAACTTCAATACTACAATGTATCTAGAAAATCTTGTATCTACACACGTGTTGATACATACATAATACGTGTAAATATATAATAATAGAATATATCTGTAAGAAACTCTTGTCCATGTTCTCGTAATTAATGAGAATCAGATTATATGAATTTGTTTTCTAATAGATACTATAACCAATAATGGTAGCCCAGAGAATCTTTAAAGTACTCCATGATTTTGGATAATACTCCCTCCGTTTCAATTTACTTGTCGTTTTAAGTTTGTGCACACAGAGTAAGAAAATATTTAATTTTATATATTTTTTAGATAAAAAAACATTATTACCTATACAGCTAACCACATTTCGACTAATAAAAAAAAAGAATAACATATAAAATTAATAAATTTTGCATTGAAATCATAAAACGACACTTATTTTGAAACGAATTTTTTTCTCTACAATGACAAATAAACTGAAACGGAGGGAGTAACTCTGTTTAAAAGTATTTAATTTTGAATTCAACAACAGTGGTGTAACTTTGTCTCTTTCATCTCTCAATCTTTCCGCTTATTTCTTATTATCATAGTTGATAAGTTTTTTCGCCGTCAATCACCACCCCATCTAAACCGATGCTTCTCCATGCTTCGATTTCTCCTTATAGAACTTGGTATTTTCTCTTTCTTTGGATTTTTGGTTTTCTCATCGGCTTTATGTCGATTGTGTTAAGGAAAGTTCTAGAAGATCTCAAGTATATACTCTAGAATAGTTTGGATACGATATATATTATGTATTCTAGATAAGTGTCGAACATATATTTTGGGTTTATCCAAGATCTTCTGTAACTTGTATATAAGGCAGTTGTCGTGTGCTAATGAGAACAACACAGTTTCCTTAAGATCTCTTGTACTTTACATGGTATCAGAGCAGGAACTCTAAATTTTCGCAAATTATTTTAAGTAACATCCATGGCAGGCAGAGCTGAGTCAGTTGGTACGAAACTACCGTCGCCATACGAATTGTCATCGTCTGACAATCCCGGAGTGGCGATATCTCCTGTTCAACTTAACAGCGAGAATTACGCCGAATGGGCTTCCGAGTTGGAGAATGCCTTACGTGCAAAGAGAAAGTCTGGATTCATTGACGGGAGTTTACCTAAACCTAGTGACGATTCCGGTGAGGTCGATGCTTGGAACACGGTGAACTCAATGATCGTCGGGTGGATTAGGGCGTCAATATCGCCTAAGATCCGATCAACAGTGACGTTTACCTCTGATGCTCACAAGTTGTGGGAAGATTTGTCGCAGAGGTTCTCAATTGGCAACTCAGTTCGGGCACATCAACTCCGAGCAGAGCTTGCAGCGTGTAAACAAGAAGGGATGAGTGTCATGGACTACTTTGGTAAGTTGTCCGCTAGATGGGAGGAATTGCTTACGTACAAGCCGCTTCCCAAGTGTACGTGTTCAGCAATGAAAAATATCATCAAGGAGCATGAAGAAGAACGAGTGCATCAATTTTTGAGTTCGGTTTGGAAATGTTGTGACTAACATAATTTCTATGGAGCCACTTCCTGATCTCAACAGCGTATATCAGCGTGTAGTAAGGGAGGAACGGAGAATTTTGTCGTCTCGCTCAGAAGGAAAACAAGAAGTAGTCGGTTTTGTTGCAAAAACAGAGGACACGCATATGCAAGTCGCAAGTGGTTTCAATGCAATTGCAAGTAGATCCCGATCATCTTTTGTGTGCTCTCATTGCGGTCGTACTGGGATGAGAAGAAGGAATGTTGGAAAATCGTGGGATTTCCTGAGTGGTGGACCGAAAAGAATCAATCATCTTCAAATGAACTAGGAAACAGAAACATAAGAGGAAGGGGAGGTTCTTCGCAAGGTCGCGGTAGAGGAGGTGCTTCTCAACCTCGATCGAATGCTACACAAGCATCCTCTCCTACACCGCTTCCGACATTCACTCCAGAGCAATGGGGTTCTTTGACTCAATTACTGGAGCAACATAAATCCACTCTTGTCCCTGATCGCTTGAATGGTAAGGTTCAAACAGGTGAGGTAATTATCGATTCAGGGGCATCCCATCACATGACTGGGGATGCTTATATTCTTGAATCGATCAAAACTATTCCACCTTCTCCTGTTTCATTCGCAGACTGAAGTTTTGTTTATGCAACCAAGTGTTGTTCATTATCATTGTCAAAGTCGTTGGTATTGGAGAACGTCTTGTTCGTACCAAAATTGAATTCCACATTACTTTCGGTGGCGAAATTATTGAAACAAGCTGGGTGTCTTGATGTGTTTACTGATACAATTTGTATCTTACAAGACCGTTTTACGAGGACCCTGATTGGAGCCGATGAAGAACGAAATGGTGTTTATGTTTATCGGGATATCACAGTCGTCAAAAGCAACAGAGTTCGAGCTAGTGAAGATCAGGCACTGTGGCATAGACGACTGGGACATCCGGCATTTGGTGTTTTGGAGTTTTTACCTTTTATTGCTGGTGTTAAAATATTTCCGACAAGTTTGGTGGATGTGAAGTTTGTTTCAAGTCCAAACAAACTCGTTCAGTGTTTTATGACAGTTCTAATAAAGCTTCGGCGTTGTTTGATTTAATACACTGTGATCTCTGGGGGCCGTATCGCATACCCTCATCTTGTGGAGCTACATATTTTCTTACTATCGTAGACGATTTCTCTCGAGCAGTGTGGATTTACTTGTTATTAGAGAAGTCGGAAGTACACACTGTCTTGCCTCAATTCTTCGCCATGGTTCAACGACAGTTCGGGAAAATGGTCAAGTCAGTACGTTCGGATAATGGGTATGAATTCATTTGCTTATCACGATACTTCACTGAGAATGGTATATTACATCAGACTTCTTGTGTAGCAACACCGCAGCAAAATGGAAGGGTGGAGAGAAAGCATAGACACATACTTAATGTGTCACGATCACTCTTGTTTCAAGCAAATTTACCAACAAAGTTTTGGGGTGAGAGTGTCTTGGCAGCTGCTCACGTTATCAATCGTACACCTTCAAGTTTGTTAAAAGGAAAGTCTCCATATGAATGTCTCTATGGAAAATCACCCCCCTATAACACAATTAAGACATTCGGGTGTCTCTGTTTTGTGCATAACTACACAAGGGACAAGGATAAGTTTGCAGAGAGGAGCAGAAAATGTATTTTTCTTGGGTACCCATATGGAAAGAAAGGCTGGCGACTGTATGATCTACACAGAGGAATTCTTTATTTCTCGAGACGTGGTGTTTGATGAAGATTTGTGCCCGTATGACGACTATGTTAAGGAACATTCTGTTCCTACCGTTACCATCTCAGCTCCAGTCACTAACGATGACAAGGGGAGTGTTTCGATTCAGGAAGTTGGTAATGATAATGAAGTAGAAGAAGGCAGTCAGTCTGGAGAGGCGGTTTCTCCTCCTGTACAACCCTCGCCTCTGGCAGTAGCATAATCACAAAATACCGAGACACAAGTGTTGGGAAGAGGTCAACGGCAGAAGATTCCATCTGTTAAGCTCAAAGACTTCGTCTCCTACAAGGTTGAGTCTCGTTCCGATAAACATACACCTCACTCTTCGTCCGTTCTCACTGGCGCTCAATCACAGTCCTCCACAACGGCCCAAGGTAACATACTATATCCGATTGAATATTATACCTCCGATGATGTTTTCTCTGCATATCATCGTGTTTTCTTAGCAGCCGTTTCACATGGGATTGAGCCTAAGAGTTTTCGAGAGGCTATGCAAGATGAGAAATGGAGAAATGCGATGTCAACTGAAATTACATCCCTTGAAGCTGCCCGAACATGGGACATTACGACTCTCCCACCAGGCAAAACTGCTCTCTCGAGCAAGTGGGTTTATAAACTCAAATTCAACGCAGACGGGATGGTAGAGCGTCCTAAGGTGCGCCTGGTAGTGTGTGGTAATCGTCAAGTAGAGGGAGAAGACTATGATGAAACCTTCTCTCCCGTGGTTAAACTCACAACGGTTTGTACACTCTTCAAGGTTGCTGCAGTAAGAGGTTGGGAGGTGCATCAAATGGATGTGCAAAATGCATTCATTCACGGTGACTTAGAGGAAGAGGTGTACATGAAACTTCCTCCGGGGTTTAAAACTAATGATCCTCGAAAAGTTTGTAAGTTACGCATGTCCCTTTTGTAAGAATATGAAGAATATTGTGAAGAACACAAGAGAGAGAGTGAGTATGATTCGTGACCAGAGAGAGAGAGAGAGAGATTAGTAGTTTGTATGCTAGAGAGAATAGAGAGAATGAGGAAGGATTCTTTTTCCCTTTTTTTCTAAATGATGTGAGTACAAGTGATTATATAGGCAGAAAGAGATTCCTTCTGCCCATACAAGTAATAAACAATAGAAATAAGATAATAAGAGACCCATGCTGATCTAGATCTAATGTTTGGAGTGAGAGGAGCAAAAGGAGACAGCATGTGCTTGGCTAGCATGGGGGATGAGCAAGTTGCTGAGTGGTCCTTGTCTTGCAAGTGAGTGAGTGCTTCTGCCCTTGTCTATGCACGTGAAGTAGCTCCCCATAGGTCTCCTTAGTTTATTCCAAGTGCCCCTCCTTTTTTCTTTGCTTGCAAGTCACGTTAGGTTACTCCTCGTTTCTTTGCTTGTAAGTCACGTTAGGTCACTGATGTCTTCTCTCTCTCATGTAAGCTCATCCTCTTTATTTCTCGTCTTCGTTATTAGGTTCAATACTCCCCCTCAAGCTTGATCCAATACAATGAGATCAAGCTTGGAAACCATGAAGACTTCCCTCATTAAAACCTTAATATGCAAAACCCTGTTTTTGGGACAAAAACATACTAAGGAAAGAGTAGAAGCTCCATGGCTAAGAGAGTTATGCTTTGGTAATGTCGGTGAGTCCAAGTTTAGGATAAATGGACTCACACACCTTGGTACTTGCGGCTTTAGTGAAAATGTCGGCCAATTGATCTTCACTCCTTGTGTAACACGGCAATATGACCTCTTGGATCACCATTTGTCTTACCTTATGGCAGTCCACCTCAATGTGTTTCGTCCTCTCATGAAACACTGAGTTTGAGGCTATGTGAATGGCTGCTTGGTTGTCACAATGCATTGTGATTGGAGAAGTGATCTCGACTCCCAAATCCTTGAGTAATCCTTTGATCCATACCAGCTCGTTTGTAAGTTTCCTCATGGCTCTATATTCAGCTTCAGCACTTGAACATGAAACCACCTTTTGCTTCTTGCTTTTCCAGGTTACCAAATTGCCTCCAATGAAGGTGCAATAGCCAGTAGTGGACTTCCTATCATTTCTGTCTCCTGCCCAATCAGCATCACAGTATCCTACTACTTCTGTGTTGCCATTACATCCCATCCATACTCCTTGTCCAGGAGCTCCATTGAGATATTTGAGTATTCTCTCCACCATTTTCCAGTGATGAACCTTTGGCACTTGCATATGCTGGCTCACCTGGTTCACAGCAAAGCAAATATCAGGTCTAGTGATCGTTAAATAGATAAGCTTACCTACTAGTCTTCTATATTGTTTTGGATCATCAAATGGTGTTGCCTCATACTCCCCCTCACGCAAGATCTTATAGCCATCCTCTAGTGGAGTCTTTGCCGGTTTCTCTCCAAGCATACCTGCTCCATTCAAGAGATCAAGTGTGTACTTTCTTTGAGATAGGAATAGCCCACCTTTAGATCGGCATACTTCTATTCCAAGAAAGTACTTTAGTTCACCCAAATCTTTAATATCAAAAACAGATTTTAAATATGCTTTGGTGGTTTGTATACCTTCTTTGTCACTCCCTGTGATGATGATATCATCAACATACACAAGGATGACTACTATACCTTGTTGGCTGGTGAGAGTGAATAGAGTATGGTCTGCCTCAGATCTACTAAACCCTTTTCCATTAAGGGTAGTGCTGAGCTTATGGTACCATGCTCTTGGTGATTGCTTCAGCCCGTAGATGGCCTTCTTGAGTCTCAACACGTTTCCTGGTTTGACCATATCTTCTAGACCAGGAGGAGGACGCATGTAGACCTCATCCTCTAGTTCTCCTTGTAGAAAAGCGTTCTTCACATCCATTTGCCATAGTTCCCACTCCAAGTTGGTTGCAAGTGACAGTATAATTCTAATGGTGTGAAGTTTTGCTACTGGTGCAAATGTATCCAAGTAATCTTCTCCATAAGTCTGAGTGAATCCCCTTGCTACCAGCCTTGTCTTCTTTCTTTCTGGTTTTCCATTAGCTAGATACTTGATGGTGTAGATGAGGCGACTTGTTACTGCTTTCTTTCCTTTGGGGAGCTCAGCCTCAAACCATGTATCATTCTTGATCATGGCATTGATTTCATCTTCAACCGATGCTCTCCACTCATCATCTGCCATGGCCTCTTCATAAGTTCTTGGAAGATACTCTTGATCTACGTTGCTTATGAAGGCTTGATGTTCTTCTGGATATTGGACCAAGGAACACACTGCCTGAGTGGGATGGGTAACTACATTGGCATTGAAGTAGACCCTTTTATGCCTAATCCTGGTGCTTCTTCTTAATGGTTGTACTTGCACTTGTTCTTCAGTGTCGTCATCCTCATGATCTTGTAGGTGATCAGGTTGATCATGACTTTCAGAACCTTCATGCTGTATTGCTCCTTCTGGTTCTGGTTGGTTGCCCCCCTCAGGATCAACCGGGAAACCCTCTGGAGCTGTATCTGCGGTTGGATTAAGCGCCTCTCTTGGAGTCTCATTTGCAGAGTGCTGTTGAACTCCAAGGCTCTCCAATATGATTCTCAAGTTATTTGCTCTGTCTGATGGGGTGTGTGAGAGATCTTTCAGGTTATCCCAGCTTTTCTCATCATAATACCCTTTTGACTCCACAAATTTAACATCCCTTGAGACCATTACTCTCCTAGTTTCTGGTACATAGCACTTGTATCCCTTTTGATTTGCGGAATACCCAATGAATATGGCTTTGACACTCTTGGCTTCAAGTTTATTCCTTTGTTCTCCTGGAATCAAAACAAAACAGAGACATCCAAACACACGCAAATGCTCAAGGGAGGGTTTATTTTTATTCAATACCTCATAAGGAGAGACATCATGGAGGATCCGTGTAGGTGTTCTATTGATCAAGTAGCATGCTGATACCACAGCATCACCCCAAAAACGTTTTGGGACATTAGTGTGGAACATCATACTTCTAGCAACTTCCATGAGATGTCTATTCTTCCTTTCTGCCACTCCATTTTGTTGAGGTGTGTATGGGCAACTGGTTTGATGGATGATTCCATGTCTGGTTAAATAGTTCTTGAAAGCGTGGCTTGTGTACTCACCACCATTGTCTGACCTAAAAATCTTAATCTTGGCATTAAAATGATTAGTGATATAGCTTTGAAAGTTAATAAAGGCTTCTAACACTCTATCTTTAGATTGGATTAAGGTCAGCCAAGTATACTTTGATTTCTCATCTATAAAGGTGACAAAGTATTTGTGGTTTTCCCTAGATACACAAGGTGCAGTCCAGACATCTGAGTGAACTAGATCAAAGCAATGTTCATAAATAGAATTTGATTTAGGAAAAACGGTTCTGCAATGTTTACCAAGAATACAAGCCTCACAGCTATCATTCTTAAAAGACATATTAGGTAACATCAATCCTAAGGCACGAGAATGAGGATGGCCTAATCTAGCATGCCATAACGTACTAGAATTTAAAACAGAGGCAGAATTGAAAGCATAAGGTAAATTTGATTTGAGGTTAGTGTCTTCAAGCAAATAAAGATCTCCTTTGCTCACACCTTTTCCAATCATCTTACTGGTCTCAATATCCTGAAAATGAACTTCATTAGGACTAAATATCACATGGCAGTTAAGATCACAAGTTGCCCTTTTACTGAGAGTAAGTTAGATGTAAAGGTGGGCATGTATAAAGCCTTAGTTTCTCCATCAAATAATTTCAAATTCCCTATGCCCTCAATGGGTACCCTATCACCATTTGCAATTGTAACACTTCCTATAGCCGGTTTAACATCACTAATCAGTTTAGCATCTCTTATCATATGGTGTGAGGCTCCTGAATCTATGATTAAAGGCCTAGCAATTTTAGAGTCACATTGAATAGTATTTAAAGCATTACTACTAATGTTACCAGTGTTTGCATTGAGGGCTTTTATGAGAGCCTCAATGTCTGACTTGCGGATTAGAGAGTCCTCTTGTTGAGGTTGAGTAGATGTTCCAGCAATGTGGGCAGTAGAGTTCATGGCTCTCCCTCCGTTTTGTTGATGCACTGGTTGAAGCAAAGGCTGAGCATTCTGATAAACAGCTTCATGTCCTCTAGCTTGGCTGAACCGTGATGGAGGCCTGAGATGAGGATGAAGAATCCAGCACTGGTTCTTCATGTGTCCATTCCTTTTGCAATGCTCACAAGTGATTCGCCGGTTCTCTGGTTTGAAATAGGCCTTATGGACTGATGCTTCTGCTTTGTGCGCCATGTTAAGATCACCTTTTCCACCAAAGAGTCCCACAGATCCTTGCTCCTTTTGGATTTGAGCACATACCTCTTCAAGGGTAGGTAGCTTGTCTGCCCTCAGCAGATGTTTGATGAGGTCATTGTATCCTGGATTGAGAGTGAGGAGTAGACCGAATACCTTATCTTGCTCACGCCTCTCATTCAGGATGGTTGGATCAGTGGTATTTGGCCTCAACATTTCCAGCTCTGCCCAGAGAGCTCTGAACTTACCAAAGTGTTGGTTAAAGTCCATATCTTCCTGGTTCAGACAGTTGATGGCCTTCTTCACTTCAAAGACCCTACTGAGGTTGGATGTGTTTCCATAAACCTTCTGGAGGGTATCCCACAATTCTTTTGCGGTTTCACAGTATGAGTAGGCCTCCATTATGGGACCATCAAGTGAGTGTTGGAGGATGTTCAGCACCATAAAGTCTTCTTGACTCCATTTGCCTTCATCTGCTACCACAATCTCCTTGCCATCTTCTCCTTGGACAGTTTGCTTTGGCGCCTCCACTGAAGTGATATGGGACCACAAGCCTCTTCCACCAAGGGCATTCTTGATCAATCTTGACCAGAGAAGGTAGTTAACTCCCTTTAGAGTGACGGGAATAACCATTACCTTATTTTGCTCCATTTAGAAAAAAAAAAAATCTTTGAGGATGAGTATAAGAGTGAAGAAGAATAGAGTAGTTTTGCGGAAGGAAACTAGGTTTAGGAGCCAAATTGCTCTGATACCATGTAAGAATATGAAGAATATTGTGAAGAACACAAGAGAGAGAGTGAGTATGATTCGTGACCAGAGAGAGAGAAGAGAGATTAGTAGTTTGTATGCTAGAGAGAATAGAGAGAATGAGGAAGGATTCTTTTTCCCTTTTTTTCTAAATGATGTGAGTACAAGTGATTATATAGGCAGAAAGAGATTCCTTCTGCCCATACAAGTAATAAACAATAGAAATAAGATAATAAGAGACCCATGCTGATCTAGATCTAATGTTTGGAGTGAGAGGAGCAAAAGGAGACAGCATGTGCTTGGCTAGCATGGGGGATGAGCAAGTTGCTGAGTGGTCCTTGTCTTGCAAGTGAGTGAGTGCTTCTGCCCTTGTCTATGCACGTGAAGTAGCTCCCCATAGGTCTCCTTAGTTTATTCCAAGTGCCCCTCCTCTTTTCTTTGCTTGCAAGTCACGTTAGGTTACTCCTCGTTTCTTTGCTTGTAAGTCACGTTAGGTCACTGATGTCTTCTCTCTCTCATGTAAGCTCATCCTCTTTATTTCTCGTCTTCGTTATTAGGTTCAATACCTTTATGTCTTAAAACAGGGTCCGCGTTGTTGGTTTGCAAAGTTGAGCAATGCCTTGCTGGAATTTGGTTTTGTTCAATCATATGCTGATTATTCACTCTTTACTTACATCAACGGCACCGAGAGCTTGAGAGTTTAAGTTTATGTCGATGATCTTATCATTAGCTGCAGTAACTTGGCCATGCTTATCAAGTTCAAGGCCTATCACAGTAAGTGTTTTCACATGAAAGACCTTGGTAAGGCTAAATATTTCCTTGGCATAGAGGTGGGTAGAGGCACTTCTGGTTTTTTCCTTTCTCAACGTAAGTACGCGTTAGACATTGTTGAAGATGCTGGCCTCTCGGGTTGTCAACCTCTATCCATTCCGGTTGAACAAAATCACCATCTCTTATCTGATGATGGCCCCATGTGTGACGATCCACATAGGTTTCGAAGGTTGATTGGTCGTTTGGTTTACTTAACCATCACGCGACTGAAGTTATGTTATGCTATACATGTTCTATCTCAAGTTATGCATGCTCCTTGCAAAGCTCATTGAGATGCAGCAGTAAGAGTTGTTCGGCACATTAAAGGATCGCTAGGAAAGGGTATATTGTTAACTGCTGATGGACACTTACGAGTTCAAATATATTGTGACTCGGACTGGAACTCATGTCCTCTCTTTAGAGGTCTCTCTCCTCTTTTGTGGTTCATTTGGGCGGTTCTCCTATAGCATGGAAGACGAAGAAGCAAGATATTGTATCTCATTCCTCTGCAGAAGCTGAGTACCGGTCAATGTCATTTGGTTTGAGAGAGTTGAAATGGTTGAAAAGACTGCTGGCCGACTTTGGTGTTATTCAACACGGTCCCATGGATATGTTCTGTGACAACAAGGCAGCGATGCATATAGCCGCGAATCCAGTTTTTTCATGAAAGAACCAAACATATCGAGTCTGATTGTCACAGTGTGAGAGATGCAGTTCAAGATCAGCTAATAGCAACTAAATACGTCAAGACTACTGAGCAACTAGCAGACATTTTAACTAAGGCATTGGGAAGATCGAGTTTTGAGTATTTGTTGCACAAGTTGGAGTTTGTTCTTTACACTCTCCAACTTGAAGGGGAGTGTTAAGGAAGGTTCTAGAAGATCTCAAGTATATACTCTAGAATAGTTTGGATACAATATATATTATGTATTCTAGATAAGTGTCGAACATATATTTTGGGTTTATCCAAAATCTTCTGTAAATTGTATATAAGGCAGTTGCCGTGTGCTAATGAGAACAACACAGTTTCCATAAGATCTCTTGTACTTTACAGGTTGCTATATATGGATCTTCAACGAAATTTGTCAACTCGTTAAGTTATGGTGACCTCGTTGTTTCTGCTTCTTAGAGTTCCTCGGATCATGAATCTGGTCAGTCGCATAAGTACTTTTGAGTTTCTCCACTCTTTATTGTGTTAACAACGGTTTGGAGTCGAACCACTAAGATTCTCTTCTCGTGGATCCATCGGAGGTGTGTCATGGCGTTTTAATTGTGTCCCTTTCCTTTTTCTCTTTGCTGTGTTAGTGGCTATCTAGGAGATTAAAGGACTGTTCATGTAGATCTACTTGCCTTCCAGTTATAACGGAGTGAATATGACATATAAATTCGTCTGTTTTGAAGTGGTGTATTCATTCTCATATGCTTCAACCTCCAATTAAAAAGAAGAGAGAATTAGGCAAATGCCCAAAATTGAAGTCAATATTAGGCAATTACCCATGATTTGACATAAGAGTAAAGTTTTATACAATTTAGGCTTGTTCAGACGATTTTGCCATTTCCACCTTCTCTTTCCCATGTGAAATATCTGACATATCTCTTTCTCCAATGATTCTTCATCTCTTTCTTACATTCATTTTATTTAAATCACACATATTTTTCACATAACTCTTTTTCACATTCATTTCTTTTTTTTTCTTGATTTTTGTTTCTCATCTACAATTTTATTTGTAAATGATTTTTAAATTTACTCATTTTGATAGAAAAATGAAACTTCAACAATATTTATTTGTTAACATATAATACTTAACGCATGTATTGACATCTACAAAATTTATTAACAACTAACATCTATGTTAGTACTTGTAATACATGTCTTTGTTAACAGCTAACACATCTGTTAACATTTACAAAATTTGTTAACAGTTAATACCTCTGTTAATACATCTGGTACATGTATTTATTAACATTTAACACTTTTGTTGACATCTACATTATTTGTTAACAACTAACATAAGTGTTAACATCTCGGCGATTTTTAGAAAAACTTCAATGCTGATTTTTTCAGAATGTGGTGAAATTAAAATAATTTAGATTCATAAGAATAGTAGTAAAATTGTAATAAATTTTTTTGCAACAATAAATTTTTACACAAAAAAAAGAAGGTTTTAACATGACAAGAGAGTTTGAGAATGAGAAAGAAGAGGAATCAAAGGAAAGAGGGCGTCAGGAGAGAGAGTCACATGCATGTAAAAGGAAGGACAATTTCGTCATGTTAAATGGATCAGTCCCATCATGGACATTTGCCTAATATAGACCCCAAAAAGGATATGGGAGCAAATAATCTCTAAAAAGAATTGCCAGTGTTGGTCTTTGGTCATGTGCTTTTGTTTTTTGGTTAGAGCATAGTAAACTTTCTATTTCATGGTCCGGGTTGTGGTGATAACCCTATGAATCGACTATCGACATTTACTTCTAGTTTGTTTGGTGTTGCCTTCTTGTGGTCTGGGTAATTGTGCCTCCTCGTGAATCAAGTGTTGGTATCTCATTCAGACTTGTCTTTGTCACCCATCTCCCCTTGATTTTGACCTTCACTTGCTTGTTTTGCTGCATTTTCTTTCTTTGGAGTTAAATCTTTTGTCTGTTTGATATGTGGTAGTTCTAGGACTCTTACAACAATTACTGCCTAGATCTTGTTCTATGATTTGAGTCTCTTTTAACTGTGTTTAAAAAATATTTTAACCATTTTGAAGTTTCAATTCATGTTTGGCTTTGTTAGTAGACTCTTTTACAAGTCTACTTTTATCAACTTTTCATTACTTGATAAAGTCATTTTATAGAAAATGATTTTGCCATATTTTTTTTAACCAAAATTATCAGATAGTTAATTAGTAAGAAAAAATTAGATTAGTTTTTTATTTATCTTGTTAAAATATAAATAGTATTAAAATAGTATCTATTTCATTTTTTATTCACAATTACATTAATTATTTTAGAATTTTATTATAAGTAATCGTTAAATGATTAATTAAATAACAAAATTTAACTAATTCATAGTATATTTTAAACCAATCTTTTTCTGTTATAACCAGTTTTTTAAGAATCTTTCAATTTTTATTTTACATAATTATCAATTAATATCTCATTAAATATTAATTTAAAGCAAAAAAATTAATGATACGTTTATATATATATATATATATATTCTATAAGTATAGTAAAGTTATAAAAACAATGAAAAATAAATTTAAAATATTTAATACATTAATTAAAACTGACATATACTAATATCATATAATATATATTTTTTAATCACTATGAAAATACAAAGATAAATCTTAGTATGAATTCGCGAAAAGCGAGTTGCTAGTATCAATCTAGTAAGGGACTAACGTGTTGACATAAGAGAAAACATGCTTCCTTGTGCGAGCATGTCTTGCAAGGAAATCCGCTTGAGTGTTACTGGATTTGACCTCGTAGATCCTTTGACATCATGTTAGGTATTCCAAAGTGCTTCAAACTCACTGGTTCAACTGCAAAGGCTGACCATTCTTCAGGCGTATTCACCATTTTGACTAATTCATGGGAATTGATAACAAAATAATTGCAATACCGCTGATGGCAAGATAAGAATTTTAAGGCCCATGTCAAACTTTTAAGTTCAATATGTAATCGTGAGATTTCCTTATAGCCACCTTGTATTCCAAGTAAATCGATGGATCCATCTTGTAGCTGAAGGATCCAACCCACTCCACTTGTGGTATCATCAATACTCCATGATCTATCCATGCGACAAAATGAAAATTGGGACCTCAATATGATCTCCTGATAAATGATCGATGACGGTATCTCCTGGTTCTTTTTCTTGATTTTCTTTGTACCAACCATTACATTTTCGCAAAGCGGGATCTAGTGTATCTACATGAGAAAAATCACGCCCATTGAATAGCTTTTCATCGCGTGCTTTCCAGATATACCACATAAGCCAAGAAAAAAAACCTGAGTTAATTCCTCCACATTTTCTCTACTATTACTCTTTGAAAGTAGGTAGTCTATATTAGTATAGAGATGTTGTGAGAGAAATATCCCTGGTTCAGTTGGAATTTTCGAAAGGGCCCAACATTGAATTGCGAGAGGACAAGTAAATATCATACCGTTAATTGTTTCCTCCGCATACCCACATCTTGGGCAGCTCAGATCATTTCCAATATGTTTCTTGAAAAGTTTTTCATTGACAGCTAGAGCTCCCAAAATAAAATTTGCCATAAAATAACATAAATTTTCTTAGTCTTAACTTTCCAGAATTTTTTCCTTTAGAGAATTTATAGATGGAAGATGATTTTTGAACTCAGCATCGCCATCTTTTTTAGACTTTGTGAGAATTTATCCTGACTTGACTGAGTACTAGCTGGATATTGATAAATTCCAACAATATCCATATGATTTGGGATTCCTACTGATATGCAAGCTACGTACCAACGAAACGTCGTGAAGGTTTAATACGCTCCTAAGTTTATTAGTATCCCAATCTTTCTCACTGGATCTATAAGTTCGGAGACTTTTGAACTTGGATCATAGGTTAGTGACACAGTAGAAGGTCTTGCCTGGACATCCGGTATCCACGAGTCTTCCTAAACAAGTGTATGTTTCACTATTCCGATCGTACCTATATATCCTACAGTGACGCAATCCATTGCTGCCATAATGCTTCTCCATCCATAAGGTGGTCTTGAGGCCTTAGGTGCTTTAAAAGGATGCGAGTTTCGAAGATATCTTCCTTTAAGGACTCCATATAATATATTCTTAATTTCATAAATATGAAATATATTCATGTAAATTAAAATAAATTACATATGAAATTAGATATTGTATAAGATAAAATTTCATGGCTAGTAAATTGACATCAAATAAGCTTATTAATTAATAATTCATTAAGATCATATATAATATAATTGTTTAAATAAAATAATCTACACTAATTTAAATAAACCATCTATTATTAATATATATATATTAAAACAAATAATTAATTTATAAAACTATAATATATATATATATATTAAAAATTCATAACATAATTTTATAAAACGGGGTAAACATTTAAAATTTTAATATAAATATATGATATATAGTTTTCCTTTATCTTACTATATATTAATTCAAAAGTCATTTAATTGAATTTTTTCTTATGTGTCGCTCATAGGTGAAGTTTAGAATTAATTATCTTAATTTTCTTGGTTGTTCGCATTTGAATTTTAATTTATATATATATAGTTTAAAATAAGAAACTAATCCTAGAATTACCTAATGTAATCTATATTACCAAACAAACAATTAAACGTCTTGATGAATTAACATAGTTTGTTTACATAAGCAATTAAATATAATATAATATATTACATTATAGATATTTAAAATATACATAAAGTACATATTATATTAGAGATATAATTATATAATTGATTTTAAACATATTTCTATTAATAGTGGATCAGAAATCATAGATTGCAAAAAAAAACTTATTAACCTAAACCTAATAATATTTCTTATACTCACTCTTTTTATGTATAAAAATATATTCTAAAAATATGTGAAAAGAATGAAAAAGAGTCAAATATACAATTAAAAAAAAATTCCAATCATTTTTTCAAATTCAAATGTTGATAATATAGTTCATTTTTTTGAAATGATTAAAATATTGAGTTTTTTTTAAATATGACTTAAAACTCAAAGTCAAACACAAAATAAACCATGATTTGTTTGAAACTTTGATTTGCCTTATTCACCCCAAAATTTCAGATTAGTCACGAAAATGCAATTTTTTTTTCGAAAATGAGTATTTTACTCTATCATTCTCATCTTCGTCAAGTATTTACAATATTGTCATTGCCATCAATACACCAAACACCATAAACAACTAATTTGAAGCTCTTAATGCACCTAAAATCGATTTACACTCCTTATATTCCATTTCTTATGAACTAAAAACAACATATCTTTCACTTTCTCTCTATATTCATCTAAAAACCCAAGATTTTAATTCAATTTTTTTATGGTTCATAGAGCCATTCAAGCTTATGATTCTTGGTGGGCCGCTTTCGTTTGAGCTTCTGTGTGCTTGGAGAATACTTTTGTGTGTTGAGGAAGTTATCTCACTAATTTAAGGTATAAAATCAATTTTGTCCACATCTGTTCGCCAAAAAGATTTTCGTGTAAGTCTTCTGGCAGTAGAAGATTTACACAGAAGTCTTATGATCAGTGAAAGGTTAGTTTTGCAATTGAATTTTATATGTATTTTTAGAGACGACTTCTCTGGAAGTCTTCCACCTTTCTTTGTTAACAAAAAATCTCAAAATACCAGAGAAGACCTCCCGGTAAGTCGTCTAGGATAAACATGCTATTTGACCAAACAAGTAAGTTGTCTAGCGAAAAAATAAGACTTAAATATTTATTTTTTACTAGACGACTTATATGTAAGTCGTTTCAGGTTACCTTTTTCAATTAAAAATAAAACTTAAATATTTAATTTTAGTAAGACGAGATATGTGTATGTCTTCTGGGAGACGACTTACACGGAAGTCTTCCAGATTTTTTTTTTGAGATTCTGGTCAAACATTGGATATCACAGAAGACCTCCATGTAAGTCATCTGCCAGAAGACATACGTAGGTCTTCTAGTTAAAATTAAATATTTAAGCTTTACTTTTTAATTGCAAAAGTAACATGAAACGGCTTACATATAAGTTGTCTTGTAAAAATTAAATATTTAAGTTTTATTTTTACGCTGGAAAACTTACTTGTAAGTCGTCTAGGAAAGTCAATTTTCTGACACAATTTGGTCAAATGCAAAACTAACATGTTTATCCTAGACGATTTATCGGGAAGTCTTCTCAGGTATTTTCGAGATTTTTTTGAAAACAAAAGTAAGCCAATATTTACAAAGGAGTACTTCCAAAGAAGTCTGTTGTAGAGTAGACTTCTCTGGAATTCTTCATTTGTAAATTTTCTATTGGAAAAATGACCTAAATGATGACTTCCTAGAAGTCTGCTCGAAAACTTATGTGGAAGTCTTCTTCTACATCAATGTTTATAAGCTTTCATTTTCTCTAAATCCATAATTTTTTTAATATTTTCTTGTTAATTCATGTATATTAGTCAGTATTGGCGCTGTTGAAAGAATTTTATAACTTAATTGGTGAGGTTACCAACATTCATGTTTATTAAAGTTTCTAGATAATAAGAAAAGACTTTCGGGAAGTCTTCTCAGTTGAAGTTTTTGAAGTTGATGTATGTTTGCTAATGTGTTTTATTTGTTTTTTTCAGATGATGTGTCAGTTACCTGTAGTGTGTGGAGAATGGTTGTTGAAAGATGAATCTTGGAATTTTGTGGTTGATAATTTCAAAGGAGCGAGAATGTTCTTTTTGAGTGAAGATTCGACACGTGCTGAACTTGTTGAATTGGCTCAAGATGATTATAACCTGGACATGAACACATAGGTTATGGAGTTAACCTACTCATTACCAGAAGCAATGATGCAACATATGGCTCCAGACACCTTTCCTATTCATGTTACGAGTGATAGACAAGTGCAGAACTTGCTCGGGATATATAACTAAAACGCATGAAGTGCATCTTTGTGTATCAAGCCTTAGCAAGATGAGAACGGTTTTAGATGAAGGGGAAAAAGATCATGAAGGGGAAGAAGACGATAAAGGAGATTAAGAGATGAAGGGGATGAAGATGATAATAATTTGGCTGAAGATGAAAATGATGATGGGAGGAGGATGTTGATATCCTTGATGTTGCTGAAGCAGTTGATGATGGTGAGGATTACAGTGAGTATGGAAAAATTAAAGATGAGGATGAGGAAGAAGAAGATAATATGTGTTTTGAATATTTCAAACGGACATATGGTAGTGAAGGAGGAAGCTCGAATGCTAACAATATCTATGTCAACCAGAGTTTCGTTAGTAAAGATTCACTAGTTTCAGAGTTGTGGTTGACTGCGATGAAGCGTAAGTTCTCCTTCAGAATATACAAGTCAATGAGAACTCTACTTTTGGCAAAATGTCGTGTTAATGGTTGTGGATGGAAGATCAGAGCGAGTATGGAACATACACGTTTTGGGTAACTAAGTATGTGGAGACTCATTCATGTTTTGTGACAGACCGGCTGGCTCAGTGGAAACATTGTACTCCAAAGTATATTGTAGGCTTTTAGTGTTGGAATCATTGATGGGTTGAATCCGCAGCATATCAAAGATGCAATGAAGAACATATTTGGCATGACAATTGATTATACCACTTCATTCAAAGCATTGTTATATGTGCAAGAATTGGTGATAGGATCAGCATAAGATGAGTATGAGCGACTACCTTCATATTTGGAGCAAATCTCGTTAGGAAATCCGGGTTCTATCACTGGTATGGAACTTGATTATATGAATAGATTTAAGTATATATTTCTCTCTTTTGGAGCTTCTATTCAATGTTTTCAATATCAGAGAACGGTCATTGTGGTGGATGGGACTTACATATGTGGGAAGCATGGAGGTGTTATGTTAGTTGCAGCCGCACAAGTTTTCAGATATTTTAATTGGCTTTTGGAATCGTAGATGTTGAAAATAAAAATTCTTGGAAATGGTTTTTCACAAAATTAGGGAGTTGTATATCTGATTATAATGCTCTAGTGATAGCCTTCGACCGACACACGAGCATTAAAAATGCGTGTGATAAGGTGTTTCCTTGGACAACCCGAGGAATATGTTATTATCACCTACAACATAACATTATCCAAAAGTATAAAAGCAAGCATATCTTGTACTTGGTCAAAGAAGCTGCTTATGCTCATACAATTTACGATTTTAACCGGTATATGGATGAGATACCAAGTGCAAACCCAGAACTTGCAACGTATTTGGAGGATGTCGATGTGACCCTATGGTCAATGGTTCATTGTCAAGGAGACAAGTACAACTTAAAAATGAGCAACATCGCTTAATCAATTAATTCCACACTGAAGCGAGCAAGAGGATTTCTTATTCAATATCTCTTGGAGTTTATAAGGGAGAAGCTAGGAAAGTGGTAATGGAAAAAGAGAGAAGATGCTTTGAGTCTCACAACTCAACGTAGTTGGGGAGTTGAATACTAACTTGTTGTTCGTTCGGAGATAGCGGATATGTTTATGTCCAACCAATTGATGGATGGTGATTCTTTGTAAAAGATGGCAAAAAGGACTGTGTTGTTGATTTGGAAGATGGACAGTGTGATTGTGGTATCTATGCAATCGAGAAAATACATTGCTCTCATCATATAGCAGCTGGAACATATGTTGGTTTGCATGTCTCCACACTTGTGTGCCCGCTCTACTTGAAGGATCATTTGTTTGTCCGATACTCACATAATATACATCCTTGTGTTGGATAACAAGTTGGGGCACACACATTCCTTCCTCCGGTAGTAAAGCGTGGTCCGGGGAGACAGAAGAAATTAAGATGACAATATTGGTTGGAGCTACCTTGGATGAGAGGAGGCAAACCCCGGAAGCAACCAATGATTTATAGATGCTCAACCGGCAAATAAGCTGGCCATACGCGTCCACATTGTAAGAAGTGGAGTGGGAGACCTTCAGGACAATCTTCTGGAAGACCTTTAGGACAATCTTCTGGAAGACCTTCGTGACAGTCGTCTGGGGGGCAGTCGTTTGGAAGACCTTCTGGAAGTCTTCTGTTGTCTTCTTATCTATATATCTGCTTTCTGTTATGAACTTATCTTTGTTATGACTTTCTGTGTTATTCTCTTATCTGATTTATGAACTTATCTCTGTTAAGACTTTTGTGTTATGAACTTATCTGTTTATGAACTTATTTGTTTATGAATTTTATGTGTTATGATGTTTTTATAACTTGGAAAATTGCAATTTAAACATTTTCACACCAAAAAGGATAAGATTTCGTGAGAGTATAGGTTATAAACTAGTTTATTCGAAAAGCTAGTGTTAGTGCACTACCAAACTAGTTTTCTATGAAAGGTTAGTTTGGTAGGAGGATAGGTTACAAAAAACTTCATCCTATCGTGACCATGTTATCGTAGCCTAAAACAACATACAAAATCATTCAAAAGCATCAATTACAAGTACAAACTACACACCATACATAATCATTGCTCATACGTTGCCAGTTTCTCATCATTGTCTTTATTCTCTTTCTCATGGGAGCCAGGGGTCCCTGATAGCCCTCACGTTCTTATCACAAAAGAGTGGAGGAAATGACATGCCAAGAGCATGACATTCAATGTACTTCAAAGTGTACACGTCACAATCACTAGCTCGACACCGAGGTACTTCAGCTGTCACTCTCTCATATGTGAATGACTCCAGTGTGTATTTAACACGTTCTTCATCAGAGGAAGTACATTCAACAAGCAAATAAGGGATCATTATGACAAAAGGCTCCATTACCTCATCGAGTTCTGCATGTATAATATGTTTGATAATGTTGTCCCAAATGACTATGTGCTTCTTAGGGATCGAAATCCATATAGCAATCCAATGATCGTTCTTGTCGTTCATTGGCACATATATATCATCCACCTCCAGTCTCCAAACCTTCTTAGATTGGCAAAATGTTGGTACTAGGCATGCATAAAGATCCCACGCCCGCCAAGGAGCATTCTTCGTAAACCGTTGAGATTGGGTTGGGAGCTCTTAAAGTCCCCAGACTTATCCGTCCACATACGCAAAAACCATGATCAAGAAAGCACATTATTTCGCTCCTAAAATGTTGTGGATTCTTGTGGTACTGAATCCTCAGTAAATTCATAAAGCATCCATATGTTGCATATAAAACAGTACAAATCAGACAGATTTAACAAATTTGGAAGACTTACCAGTAATCTTCTGGGAAATCTTCACTATAAGACTTTACAGGCGACTTTCATATAAGTCTTATGTGAAGTATTATAGAGAAGAATTCCCAGAAGACTTACTGGTAAGTCTTCTGAGAATTTAAAGTGAAGTAGTGGTGCGGCCTGGATAGGCTTGTTCTCCACGGATCACTTGAAGGGGATGGTTAGAGGGTTGATCACGAGACTACTAGCACTCGGATCTGATGATGAACTGCTCTCCTTGGCGATGGTGATGCCTCAGAGATGTGTTGCTACTCAATGACACAAGATTACCTTGTATTGTCGTTGATGGATCACAAGGAATTCCTTCCTTTAGATGAAGATCAATGTTCCTTTTGCTGAACAGAGAAAGCAGAAGACGAGACAAGCAAAGTGCTTAAAAGATTTCGAGTTTATTGATTGAGTTTCAAGCTGCCTGCGGCGCTTGCTTAAATAGAAAGCTACATCTAACCCTAAACCTAAACCGAGATGGTTTTGGTTTTGTCTAACCCTAAACCTAAACCGAATTGAAATTGGTTTTGTCTAACCCTAACCCTAAACCCAATTGAAATTGGTTTACTACTCTGAATCGAAAATCCTAATCCTAATTGTCTTTGGATTGCTGGTTCAATTTAAGTACAAATCGAAATCACATTAAACCAACATGCTGGTTCTTCACTCTTGATCGATTCCTCCTCTTGTCTCACGTGTTCAAGCAGAGCTAGCAAAGCTTGCCTCTGAGCCTTTGTCTTTGATCTTGTAATCGGTCCAACTGAGAAGATCAAGTCATCTTGAGCTGCATTCTGATCCATCTCTTCCTCTCCACTCATCCAGTCGGCTACATAGGGATCTACTTGTTCTAGTTCCTCCACCAGCTCCTGGATCTCTCCCTGGTAAGCCTCCTTTTCTGGTTCCTTGGTGTCTTGGCAATTGGATTGACTAGAGGTTGCATTTGACCCAATGGTGGTCACACCAAGTAGTGTATAGAAATTTACCTTGTCAATGATCCATGATAAGGGGGTTCGGAGGACTTGATACTACAAACTTGGACAACAAGGTGTTTTTTGTGAGAAGGTATTTGGAATGATCGCTTTGGTTCTGATTTTTCCATGAAAAGGAGATTGCTATGAGGCAGCAAGTTTCCTTGCTCGTTCACTCTTTCCCCAAACAAGTGCCGTAACATCATCCTTATTTAACTGCCTTTAAGTTTCCCCATGTTGTACATCTGAAATGGTGGTTTTTCGTTTGTCCAATAGAACAACGCTGGGGTCAACACTCGGTTTAGGAGCATTCACATATGTTACATTTACTATTAGAAGACTCAACTCTCTCGAGGAAATCGGTTCTGTGGACCCACTCAGTTATTGGGCATCATCGTTTGGTCCCGCTTTCGCCTCATTCACACTTTCACTCTGCAATTTCGATGTACAAGCTGAAGTAAAAAATCCTTGATAATATTTTTATACAATATTAACCAAATATCCAAGTAACACATGAAACAAAATCCATACACATGCAAAGATCCAAGCACACATTTCTGACATACAAATGGTACATCAAAGCACACACAAGAAACAAAGCGCATCCAAGTTTCAGTTCTGTTTCCTAACACTTTGCCTAGTGACTCTCTTCTCTGTGATTTTAGGAGAGATTTTGGTACTAACCCCTGGTTCGTGCCCATGTTTAGCGGACATGAAGTAGTGAGTTGAAGATCATTAGATGCAGTCCCTTTTTTGGTGATTCCACCTTCTTCTCCACAACTTCCATCATATCCCCGAGAAGCTTGATCTCCCTAAGGCACATCCCAAACCCATCCCTCATGGAATCAGCTAGGTCCTTGAAACCTTGTTTAATCTGATCTTTGGTCATCCCACTAACAGCCGTAGAAGCCTTTGAACGAACCTTTTTAAGAGCCTCTTTACGAGCCTCTACAGGAGCCTTAACAGAAGCCTCTTTACGAGCTTTCTTCTGAGGTCTTTCACTATCTTCCTTCACATCTGTCTCTGTCTTCACTGCACTCTCTCCCTTCTTCACCTAAATAACTTGCGTCTTTGGATTGACCCACGGGTTAGTACTAGTGACTTCCCAAAAATCCATGGTCCACTTCCATTTAGGTTTCGCATTAAACATGACTTTAATTATGTTCTCTGCGGCCATATCCTCTACATTAAAGTCTCATTGTGAAAACATTTCACCAATATCCTTAGGAAAAAATTGATTACGCTAGTCTATCATAAATAAAAGATATCAACTTAGATATTTGACGGATTAACAAATACAGAAGTCTTCCAGAAAAGAATCCGCAAAAGACTTATATTTAAGTCTTCTGAGAAGTCTTCAAGAAAAGATTTCACAGAAGAATATTTTAAGTCTTTTGAGAAGTCTTCTAGAAAAGAAGACTAAGTCTTTTGAGAAGTCTTCGTGATAAGAAAACTAAGTCTTCTGAGAAGTTTTCTTTTTTGGAAGACTTCTCAGAAGACTTAACTATAAATCTTATGCGAAGTCTTTTCTGGAAGACTTCTCAGAAGACTTAAATATAAGTCTTATGCAGAGTTTTTTCTGGAAGACTTCTAAGAAGACTTAAATATAAGTCTTATGCGAAGTCTTAGGAAGTGACGTGATATAGTGTGTTTTTAGTATACTTTAATTGTGATTTATTGACTTTTCTCATGTAATTATAGGGTACTTACAGCTTTGTTCGAGACATTTAAGGTACAAAAGAGGCTGTGGAACTTTGGAGGGAAACATAAAGAAAAAGGAAAATTTGAATTTTGTCTCGGTGAACAACCCTAGAGATCAAGCATAGCCTTGATCCCCGCGAGAGATATTTTAGGAAACTGAAGAATCTTTTGGGATTTGCCATAATTTTATTTTCTCCTCTTTCAGCCGCCAAAAAAGCCTTATAAAAGGGAGGCACGACCATTATTAGAGGGAGACTATTTTCAGCTCAATTTTTCTCTCATACTTTTTAGCAACAACTCATTTGGATTCAATACTTTGTAAGGGAAAAAAGAATCTTAACCTTCTTCTCGCGATTAGATAAGAATCCTTGAACCATATTTTTAGTTATTTTATTTCAATTATTATTCAGTATTTCTTGATGTATTTATTGCTATGATTGCTGAGTAGTCGATATTGTTAGCTTAGGGTGTTAGATTTATTAAGCTACTCATAAATAAGTTATATGTTCATTGATGGCTTTTATTCTAAACCTAACTTAATGTTAGCATGAATCTGATCACTTTATGTTAGATCTGGGGTTTCATCTATTCATTAACCGTATTATAGATTGTCTGATCTGTTTAGAATAAGTATTATATCCCTAATCAGCGAAAGTAGATATTAGGGTGTAATATGAACCGAGTAGACCTAATCGTTAGTGTTCATAGACAGAACTCAGAACAAGCGACAACTTAGTCTCCCGGGTTGTTCTCTGAAAGGAACAAGCACCACGACAAGGGGCTGTTCTAGCCATTGATCTATGTTCTGGGCTTGTTCTTAATTCGAACTTGAATAATTGTGTGGCTTAATGATATCTAACATCCGTTTAATCACCCTAGGCTAGCTTTTCCCCAAATTAAAACAACTCAAACCGTACCTTGATCTCTGTTATTTTTACCTTGTTCTCTGTTAAATCTAAAGGTTTTAGCTAAGACATTAAAAATCATAAGATAAAGTGTAAAACGGTCCTCTGCAATTGAATCTCAAATACAACAACTGCAACTGTTAACTTGACTTTAGCAAGATCCAATTTTTAGTGTATCAAGTTTTGGCGCCATTGTCGGGGACCATCTTTTACCTATATTTTCTTGGTGTTATACTTTATCTAAGACATCTAACTTGCTCTATTTTCTTGTTTGCAGGTGATGTTCCAGGTGTATGTCAAGTAGGAATACTCGAAGCAACACCTCAAGTCCATTAATCACCCTCAGCAATCAAGAACTCGCAAGATTAGAAAGTAACAACCGAACTCAATCAAGACCTACTCACGCCAACATGGGAGATCATAACAATAAGCATGATTTCACTGATGCAATGGCCTTGATGCAACATCAGATGCAGCAGATGCAACATGCCTTGCAAGCTCAACAAGCGGCTGCTCAACAACAGCAGTAACATGAGCAACCAACTCGAATTGGAGAAAGGAATCTTCCTCGAAACTTTCCAACCACTCGCTCAGCCATGGTTCCTCCACCCTGTGCTCGGCGGGATTTCGAGATCAAGGCCTCCATGATCTCTATGGTGCAGAGAAAGATGTTCCATGTCTCCCGGCAGAAATACCAATGGAACACATCAAAGCCTTTGGGAAACTGTGCTATGGCTCGCCCAAACAGGGTTTCACTTGACTTTGTCAAGTGTATGTTGTTCCCGTTCTCTCTTGCCGACAGGGCATCAAGGTGGTTGAAATCATTGCCGACTAGCTCTCCCACTTCATGGGAGCAGGTTCGAGCTGCCTTCTTAAGTAACTTCTACACCAAGGCAAAAACGGCTGCTCTTAGGAACAAGATCTCTTCTTTCAAACAGCACTCCAACAAACCCTTTTAATGAAGCATGAGAGCGATTCAACGTCATACTTAGAGAGTTCCCTCATCACGGGTTTGATCAATACTACATTCTAGGGATTTTCTATGATGGTGTGGATCGGGAGTTCCGCAATGCCTTGAACTCTACGAGTAAGGGAGATTTCATGACTCAAACTAATGAAGGAGCGTTTGAGCTGATAAAGAATATGGCTACTAGCTCAGCCAACAAGAACCCATAGACTGATCGCTCCAAGAAAGTCAAGAGCATTGATGCTCAATGGAAAGAAGAACTCACTGCCAAGGTTGATCTACTCCTCAAGAGCAACGAAGATTAACTCTTGTATATTGAGGAAGCTACACCTGAGCAGATAGCTAAGGACTAGACCGCAAAAGATGGAAAGAAAGGAGATGAGCACTAGGAAGTGCTCAACATCAACGCTCAAGGGTATGTTCAGAACATGAACTACTACCAGAACTCAAACAACAGGAACAACCCCAACCTGCTCTCTTACCAGAGCAACAACGTAGAGAACCCTGGGGATCAAGCTCAGAACAATCAAGCTCAAGGTGTTGCTCAACAAAGAGGGTTTCCCCAGATTTTTCAAGGAAATACCTTCGTCTTCAGTCAGTCTCAGAACCGTTTCTAGAACCAGGATCAACACCAGAACCACCAGAAGCAGCAGAGCAATCAGTAAATTGCTCCAGCAGCATCAGGCGGACAGCGGGACGAGCTCAAGGTCTTAGGGAACATGATGCATCAGCTGCTCCAAATTCAACAGGTTTAGGTCAAGGCGTTGAACCAGACTACCACAAAGATCAACAACAGGATGGACAACATGTTCACTGAGCTGAATACTAAGTATGACACTGTGAGCAGCCACATGAGGCATATCAATAAACAACTAGCTCAAACAGCTGAAAGTGTCAAGAGGCAGCAAGGGGCACTTCCTGGAAAAACTGATAAGAATCCCAGGGACTGTAATGCAGTTGAGCTGAGAAGTGAAAAGCAACTCACAGACCTAGTACCCAGAAGATTTACTGCAGCTGAAAAGGGAAAGTCGAAAGAGACAGAACAACCCCTAGAGGGTGTTCCGTTTGGAGAACAAGGGAGAGAACAACCCCTAGAGGTTGTTCCCGAAGTGGATGTCACACCTGCCGAGACTCCTCAAGGTGCCTTATCTTGTGCCAACTAAGAAATATCGTAAGGTCCGTGAGGAGATGAAGTGTTCGAAAATGCTTGAAGAGTTGACGATCAAACTCCCTCAGCTTGATGCGATCCAGATGATGACCTCAATGCGAAGTCTGATGAAGGGGTTGATCTCAGGAAAGGTATCATGGGACAGCGAAGTGATGTTGGTCTCTAAGGAATGCAGTGTTGTGCTGCAGAAGAAGGTGATTAAGAAACTGGGTGATCCGGGCAAGTTTGTTCTCTCAGTCAAAATTGGGGAGACTACTTTCGCATGCTCTCTATGTGATATCAGCTCCAGTGTCAACCTTATGCCCTACTCTTTTGCTAAGCGTATGGGATTTACCAAGTTCAAGCAGACCAGGATCTCTTTGGTGTTCACTGACAGATCAATCAAGCTGCCAGTGGGTGTTCTCGAAGATCTCAATGTCCAGATCGACAATACTATGATCCCAGCCGATTTTGTGGTTCTAGAACTTGATGAAGAACCCAGAGATCCACTCATTTTGGGACGTCCTTTCCTTTGCACAGCTGGTGCAATTATCAATGTGAGGAATGGGAGGATTGATCTCCAACTAGGAGACATCTTGATGAAGTTTGAGATGGATGAAATGCTCAAGAGACCAATTCTGGATGGGCAGACTTTCATTGTGGGTGAAGATTATGATGTGTTGAACCTCAAGAAGGGATGACTGAGGAGATCATAGTCGATGGCTCGACAATCCACACACATGCGCCAGCTTCCATCCTTCTTGGGTACCAGTAGAACAGGTGCAGCACAAGGACTCATGCTCTCTCTGATGTGGCCCTTCTCCAAGAGATCATTGACTTGTTTCTGAAGCTCCTTGGTCTCAACAGGGTTGGTCCTGTATGCTGGACGGTTTGGGAGTGAAGCTCCTGGTACAAAGTCAATTTGGTGCTCAATGCCTCTGATGGGTGGCAAACCAATTGGATTATCTTCTGGAAAGACATCCCTATACTCCTGCAAAAGATACTCAATCTCTTTTGGAATAATTGGTTCATGATTAGCCCCTGTGGTTAGTAATTCTTTGAACAAAACAAGGATCATGGGCTGTTGAGTGTTCAATGCCTCCTTGATCTCTTTAGAAGAAGCAAAAAGGTTATGAGTACTTACCTTGGCTGTGTCCTCCTTGAGTGAAGCTGAAACTGTGGCCTTAGCTTCTTCTCTTCTCAGCTTAAGTTGCACCTGATCTTGATGCACTTCTTGTGGAGTCAATGGCACCAGAGTGATGTTCCTTTCCTTGTGAACAAAGGAATGCCTATTCGTGTAGCCATCATGCACTGCCCTCTTGTCATATTGCCATGGGCGGCCCAGCAAGATGTGACTAGCCTCCATAGGTAGGACATCACAAGTGATCTCATCCTGGTATCTCCCAATGGTCAGGGGCACCATCACTTGTTTGGTCACTCGCATTTCACCTTCTTCACTTAGCCACTGGAGTGTGTATGGCTTGGGGTGATTGTGGACAGTAAGGCTCAGCTTGTTCACTAGTGTCTCACTTGCCACGTTTGTGAAGCTTCCTCCATCAATGATCAGGCTACACACCTTGTCTAGGACTAAACACCTGGTGTGAAACAAGTTCTCTCTCTGTTCATGTTCTTTCGCCTTTGGTTGAACATTGAGAGTCCTCCTGGTGACTAGAAGTTCTCCCTTGACAGGGTAATCCACGTCCTCATCAGCTAGCTCCTCTTCATCCTCCGAGACTACATCTCCATTGTCAAGCATGATCATGACCTTCTTGTTGGTACACTCATTAGCATAGTGTCCAAAGCCATGACACTTAAAGCACTTGACATTCTGGGACCTAGCAGGTGTTGCTGGCCCTTTGCCCTTGTTATCACGCGTGGAACCTACTGCTGCGGTTCCTTCTTTTGGCTTAGAGAAGGATTTGTCATCCTTTGAGTAGGCTGGTTTTGAAGCAGATCCGAATTGGGACTTGGCAGTTCTTCTTCTTTTGTTTTGTTGCTCAATCAGTATGGCTTTGTGCAGCAACTCATCCATGTCCTCATATTCTTGTAGCTCCAGTCTATCTTGGATTTCCCGGTTGAGTCCTCCTTGGAATCTAGCCATGGTTGCTTCAGAATCCTCCACCACTTCAGCCTTCATGATGAGTGTCTCCAACTCCTGGTGATAGTCTTCTACACTCTTTGTGCCTTGAGAAAGTCTTCTCAATCTCTGGTGAAGGTCTCGTCCATAGTGAGAAGGGACAAACCTCTTCTTCATCAAGGTTTTCATCTCAAACCAGGAGGTGATTTGGGGTTCTCCATTGCGCCTCCTTGTTGTTGCAATCTGCTCCCACCAGTTTATAGCATAACCACAGAATTCAGTGGCTGCTAGCTTGACCTTCCTCTCCTCAGTGTAGTGTTGGCATCCGAAGACCAGCTCTATCTTCTTCTCCCATTCCAAGTAGGCGTCAGGATCATTCTTGCCATGGAATGGTGGTATTCTCAGCTTGAGGCTACCAAGATTGTCATCAGCCTGCACCCTTCTGTTGTGGTGCCTAGGTTGCTGTCCATCCAGTGAGTCTCCTTCACTCTCTTCTGCGGACTCAAGTTGCTCCTCAACCTCTTCCACTGCACGAGCTCTTCTCCTAGGTCTCAGCCTAGCTCGTTCAGCACCTACACCTGCAACATGATCAATACCAGGTAAGTCAACGTTAGCTCGGTTAACTCTCTCCATTCTCCTGGTGACCTCAGCGATCATGGCTTCAAACTGCAGTTGATCAAGCCGGATGTGTTGAACAACAGGTTCTCCCACATCCTCTCCCTCTCTTCTCTCAGCCATAGTAACCTGAAAAACAAGTTAGAAAAGCCAAATAGCAAACAAAACTCTCTCTCACTCGGTTTTAGTTGCCAAGTCTCTGCCTTTCTCACGAGTTCAGTTAAGATTCAAAGCTCTTTCACCTAAGCTCTAGAACTTTTATCCCAAGTGATTTAGATAGACAGATTGAAAGAGTTTGGTCACCAATCCGCTTTACCACCCCAGCTGGATTTCTCCTCAGCTTTGTTCTTTCTTTTTTTTTTTTTTTTTGATTTGGCCGATCTCTTTCTGTTTTTAGATCTTAGACCACTTTTCTTTTGATTTTTCTTTTAGGGGTTGTCCGGATCAGCTTACAACAGATAGAAAGAGAAGAAAGTGTTTGACGGAATGATAGATCTGAGTAGACAAACACGAACCCTAACCTTCAAGTGGCTCTGATACCACTTGGTGCGGCCTGGATAGGCTTGTTCTCCACGGATCACTTGAAGGGGATGGATAGAGGGTTGATCACGAGACTACTAGCACTCGGATCTGATGATGAACTGCTCTCCTTGGCGATGGTGATGCCTCAGAGATGTGTTGCTACTCAATGACACAAGATTACCTTGTATTGTCGTTGATGGATCACAAGGAATTCCTTCCTTTAGATGAAGATCAATGTTCCTTTTGCTGAACAGAGAAAGCAGAAGACGAGACAAGCAAAGTGCTTAAAAGATTTCGAGTTTATTCATTGAGTTTCAAGCTGCCTGCGGCGCTTGCTTAAATAGAAAGCTACATCTAACCCTAAACCTAAACCGAGATGGTTTTGGTTTTTTCTAACCCTAAACCTAAACCGAATTGAAATTGGTTTTGTCTAACCCTAACCCTAAACCCAATTGAAATTGGTTTACTACTCTGAATCGAAAATCCTAATCCTAATTGTCTTTGGTTTGTTGGTTCAATTTAAGTACAAATAGAAATCACATTAAACCAACATGCTGGTTCTTCACTCTTGATCGATTCCTCCTCTTGTCTCACGTGTTCAAGCAGAGCTAGCAAAGCTTGCCTCTGAGCCTTTGTCTTTGATCTTGTAATCGGTCCAACTGAGAAGATCAAGTCATCTTGAGCTGCATTCTGATCCATCTCTTCCTCTCCACTCATCCAGTCGGCTACATAGGGATCTACTTGTTCTAGTTCCTCCACCAGCTCCTGGATCTCTCCCTGGTAAGCCTCCTCTTCTGGTTCCTTGGTGTCTTGGCAATTGGATTGATTAGAGGTTGCATTTGACCCAATGGTGGTCACACCAGGGGCATGGGTTAGGCTATCCTTTAAGGTCTGGAAAGCTTCTTGTTGGGCCTTTTCCCATGTGAACCCAACACTCTTCTTAACTACGGCAGTGAGTGGTGCAGCTATACTACTGAAGTCTTTGACAAAACGCCTGTAGAAGCTGGCTAAACCATGAAAACTCCGGACTTGGCTAATGTTGGTGGGCTCTGGCCAGTCTTGTATTGCCTTTATCTTCTCCTCATCAACCTGTAATCCCTGTGAACTCACAACAAAACCTAGGAAAACAAGTTTATCAGTGCAGAATGTGCACTTCTTGAGGTTTGCATAAAGTCCTTCTTGCCGAAGTGTCTCTAATACTTGCTCAAGATGTGTCACATGATCAAATAAACAAGTACTGTAAATTAGGATGTCATCAAAGTAAACCACAACAAACTTACTGATGTATGGTCTAAGAATATGGTTCATGAGACGCATGAAAGTGCTAGGGGCATTGGTGAGTCCAAATGGCATCACTAACCATTCGTACAAACCTTGCTTTGTCTTGAAGGCAGTTTTCCACTCATCACCTTCTTTCATTCTCACCTGATGGTACCCACTCTTAAGGTCTATTTTAGAGAAGATGGTGGCTCCACTTAGTTCATCTAGCATGTCATCTAAGCGAGGTATGGGGTGTCTATACTTAATGGTGATGTTGTTTATAGCACGGCAGTCTACACACATCCTCCAGGTTCCATCCTTCTTTGGTACTAATAGGACAGGTACAGCACAAGGACTAAGGCTTTCCCTAACATATCCTTTGTCTAATAGGTCTTGAACTTGTCTCTCTAACTCTTTGGTTTCCTCAGGGTTTACCCTATAGGCTGGTTTGTTTGGTAAAGGGGCTCCGGGTATGAAATCTATTTGGTGTTCTATGCCTCTAAGTGGTGGTAAACCGGCTGGAATCTCCTCTGGAAACACATCTTTGAACCTGTCAAGAAGCCTAGTAATCTCTGGATGAAGTGTAACCTCATCAGAACCTGCACTCAAAAGCTCCTTAAAGATCATTAGTAGCATTGTGTGTTTAGTAGCAGCAGCCTTCCTGACATAACTAGGCCTAATAAGAAAATTAGACTTAACAGATTTCTCTTTCTCTTTAGCCATTTGTAAATGCAATTCATGAACTTGTGCTGGTGTGAGAGGTGCTAAGCTAACCTTGCGCTTATCATGCATGAAAGTGTACATGTTAGACCTACCATCATGTTTAGTTTCTCTATCCCACTGCCATGGCCTACCTAACAATACATGTCCTGCTTGCATAGGTACTACATCACACGTTACTGCATCTTGATACTTACCAATGCTAAATGGAATGTTAACTTGTTCTTTAACTTGTAATTCAACCTTATCATCTAGCCATCTTAGTCTATATGGATGCGGATGCTTAGTCTTTTCTAAACCAAGTTTATCTACCATATAAGCACTAGCAGCATTGGTGCAAGACCCACCATCTATGATGAGATTACATACCTTGCCTCTGATGGTACATCGGCTGTGGAATATGTTTTCTCTTTGGATGGTCTCAGCTGGTTGCATCTGGACATTAAGCACACGCCTGATCATCAAGCTCTCTCCCACGTCTGGATATTCAATCTCTCCAAGTTCTTCTTGAATCAACGGATCATCTTCATCATGAGACTCATAACCACCATCTTCAGTGAGCATCATGACTCTCTGGTTTGGGCATTCTCTTGCCATATGTCCTCGGCCTCTACACTTGAAGCAGGTAATGTCTCTGGAACGCTGGGGGTTAGTGTTCTTCCCTGGTTCTGCTCTGGTGTCTCTGTTGGGTTCAGTGGGACGAGTCTTAGGTCTGTTATCCCCTTCAATTCCTTTTCCCTTGTCCACTGGTTTGTTGTAGTTGCTGTTACTTGAGTTCCAGGTAGATTGAGACTTGCTTCTGGAGTTCTTCTTCTTGATGTGTTGCTCCGCTTGGACAGCTAGGTGAAAGAGATCCCTCATATCAGTGTAACCCTGCCTTTCAACCTTGCAGCTTATCCTATCTTGTAGTCCGTCAATAAATTGAGCCATAGTAGCCTCTTCATCCTCATTAAGGTCTAGGCGATTTCTCAGCTTCTCAAACTCCTCATAATACTCTTCCACTGACTTGTTGAGCTGCTTAAGTGATCTGAACTTCCTCTGTAGATCCCGGTGAAAGTGTTGTGGAACAAATCTCTGCTTCATTGCGTCCTTCATGTCTAACCAAGAGTCTAGTTGCCTCAGATTACTTCTCCTTCTATCTGAACACAATCTGTCCCACCAGGAAAGAGCATTGTCCGTGAGTTGAGCTACTGCTAAAGCAACTCGTTTGGGACCAGGGTGGTTGTAGTAGTTAAAGATATGATCCATCCTCTTCTCCCAATCAAGGTAAGCTTCAGGATCAACCTTTCCAGCAAAGGTTGGGGCTTCCATCTTGATGTGTTCCCGCCCTTGGTGGTGGTGCTGTTGGCGAGGAGCTCTCAAGGGAGGTAAGTAGTCCTCTTCTTCAAACTCTTGGTGCCTGTTTTGCCGGCGAGGAACTCTAGGTGGGGGCAAGAACTCCTCTCCTTCCTCATCACCATAGTCATCTGGCTGAAGGCCTGCTCTTTGGGTTGGATTAGGGACACGTTGCTGGCCAGTGTCTTCATCAGTCTGTTGATTCCGTGTACTAGTCTCCGGATTGTCATTGTGGTGCACACCTTCTCTTCTGTTGTTGCCTTGGTTCGGATTGAGGAACCTGTCAACATTCCGGACTGCTTGCATTGTTGGTCTTTGCTCGACCCTAGTTAGCCGATCTCCAAGGTCTTGGCGCATTGCCATCATGTCTTCTCTCAAGGCTGCAAACATCTGCATGAGGGCGACTTGCTCAGCTGCTTCCCCCATGGCTGCTGTCGATTAACCTAACAAGAAACAAAGAAGACCTAAGTTTCTGCTTGAGTTAATAAAAAGGAAAGACAAGAAAAATATATATTTTTTTTTAAATTTGAAGAGTAATAATTAAAATAAGTTAAACTACTTTTTTTTTTGAGTTTTAAAATTCGAAAAAAAACTGAAGAGAAAAGAAAAGGAGTGGTTTGCAAGCAAAATAAATGGAAAAGAAAAGAGTATCGACCAAAAAGGAAAATAGTATCGACCAAAATGGAAAACCGGATATGCACTTAATACTAACACTTTTTTCTGATTCTTTTGCACGAAAGTAATGATCTAGGGACAACCTAAACTCGACATCAATAAGAACAGGATGAACAAACGTGTTTAAGAAAGATGAAACAACTAGATGCAAAAGAGACAAATCGATTTCTTTTTAAGGTTTTCTTTCTTTATGAAATTGAACAAGTTAAACTAGATGCAACAGAAACAATATGACTTCTTATGGGTTTTATTTCGTGAATGCAAAACAAAAATAAACGATTGCAAGTAAGAAGAGATAGGATAGATGCAACCTGATGCTGAAGGAACTTCAGCTCTGATACCAGAAATGATACAAGCCTAAGCTATCAAAGGCTGTATGACTCTTAGTACAAGAGAAGGAGCCGATCTGCACAAGGGGTGACTCGTCTGGATTGATCTAATCAACCAAAGGAATCTGGACAGAAGTAACTTGATGGATTGAAGTGCACCACACGAGGAATGGAGGGACTCGTGATACAACACAAAGCTTCTCTAGGCCGTGGAGGTACTGGTCTCACAAGGCAGAGAGAAAGGAGGCGAATTCTAGAGAGAGAATTCTAGGGTTTCCGAAGAAAAGCTTTTCTGTTTATTCAAGACTGCCCAAAGAAAGGGGGCGTGCAAAAACTATAAATAGGACTAAAGGAACAGGCTCCTTTAGGTCAGGAAATAAAAACTATAGTTTAAAAAAAGGAAATATAACAAAATGACATAATTCGTCATAGCTTGGACCGAAATAGCATCTAGGAATTATGTGAAGCAGATTGTGGCCTCGTTAAAAACCTTCCTCCGTAAAACCCACTGGGACAAAACCAAGAGCAAGGAAAAGAGCACACACAAGGAGCTTGGCCTAGTTACTTGATCAGTCCAAGAGTCTTGCTAGGCAAGTTGGTCTTCTATGGCAATGATCATCAGATTGTTGTGACTGTGGTTTGGAATGAATGGCCAGGGATCTCCTCTTGATGCTTTGGTATGTTCATCCGGTCCATCATCCTTCAAGCTTGGCTCTCCCATCTTCAGGGCATCCATCTTGGTGCTATCATCAGTAGCTTCTTTAGTAGTGTTAACCTGTTCAAGATCAGAAGCAAGTATCATGCTCTCATTAAACTTATGTTGAAGTATCTTAGCTCTTTGTCTGGTTATAGCTCCCTTGTATACGGTTGGTACTGGCACTTCTTGAACAGTCTCTGCCTTAGTTATCTTGCTGATCATGTCTTGGATATCAGGTTCAGTTAGGTCTGGTTCAAGCTCTGGTTGAATGTCCTCATCAGGGAAGAGTCAGGCTGGTGGACAGACTGGTCAACAGTCTGGACAGTGCAGTGGACAAGGCAGTGGTCCATGAAAGGGACAGGACACCAAATGCTGGAAGGCTTATCCTTAATCCTTTTTAATTCTTTTCTTGCCCAACTCTCTTTAAACTCGAACCAGACGAGATCCTTCTTATTCTCCTTGTCTTCTAAGTTATTTGGGACCAGAAAGGTTGCTTGATCATCAAGGCTTGTACGGACAGACTTGTGTTCCAAGTCTGTAACGACCAAGTGATCTTGCAACCATCTGAACCCTTTTTCCTTCTTGTCTTCTTATTTCTTCTTGTCAACAAGCACAGCCTTTATATAGGCTTACAAGAGTTGTAAATCAGAAACCTAAATCTAATGGCTGATAAATCACTTGAAGAATGGATGGCTAGGATGGCTGGTGAGTTTGAATCTGGTCAAGGGAAGGAACGCTTGTGATTGGCTGTCCATAGGCTCCTCTGAATCAGGCCACTTCTCTGGCCAGATACATAGTCAATAAGCTTCTTCCTTTTCCAGCAAATGCCAAACATGTTGGCGCCAACTCTCTTTTTGAAACAGCTCGCATGTAGTTGAGGCATGTAGTTGACTATATCAGCTCGCATGTAGTTGAGGCATGTAGTTGACTATATCAGCTCGCATGTAGTTGAGGCATGTCAATACTCTGCCTCCATCTCATTTCTCTCTCTTGTTCATTTTCATCTCTTCAAGTTAACACTCCCCCTCAAGCTTGACTCTAGTGATCCTAAGTCAAGCTTGGAACCTTGAAGAGTCTCCTCATTAAAAACCTTATCAAAGAAAACCCTTTTCGGATAAAACCTTGATAAGGAAAAGAGTAAGACCTTCAAGGCCTAGGGATTGGCCAATGAGTTCTTTGTGTCTCAACCAGTGTGGTGGACACAAAGAACTCTGGATCATGGCCCTCACTGTGGTGCAAGTCTGGACCGACTCTCATTGAACACCACTTACTTTTCTTGAGCTCATCTAGCTCTCTCCACACTGATCTTGGTCTCTCCTCCTTTCACCCAGCCTCTTGTTGGGTTTAAGTGCTCGGATTACCAGATACTAAACCATCTTCTCTTCTCAGATCATTGAAGCTTCTCAATACAAATAAGCCAAGAGATCCTTGTTCCTTCTGAATCTTTGCACAAACTTCTTCAAGGCTTGGTAGTTTGTCTGCTCGCAGTATGTGTTTGATTAGATCATTGTAGGTTGGGTTCAAAGTGAAAAGCAACCCAAACACCTTATCCTGCTCTCTCCTCTCATTCAAGACTGAGATTTCAATGGTATGTGGTCTGAGAATCTCCAGCTCTGCCCACAGTGACCTAAACTTCCCAAAATGGACAGTAAAATCCATGTCTTCTTGACTGAGGGAGGTGATAGATTTTTTTACTTAAAAAGCTCGAGTAAGGTTTGATATATTACCATAGACCTTGTACAGAGTTTCCCACAGATCTTTGGAGCTTTCACAGTATGAATAAGCTTCCAAAATGGCTGGATCCAGAGAGTTTTGGATGAGAGACAGCACCATGAAATCATCCTGCGCCCATTTGCCTTCATCAACCACCACCATCTCCTTTCCATCTTCTCCTTGGTGTGAGATTTGAAAACTAAGAAAGATATGGACGAGAATGAGAAGATTTGAGGATAAAAGGAGAGACTTTTGTTTAGAACTAGAGAGAAATCTATGAAGAACTCGAGAGGGAAAACTAGAGAAGAAGAGAAATGATTCTCGATTTATTTCGAGTGAGAGGATTACAAATATATAGAGTGCTTTACAAGGAAAAAGTAAAGGCCAAGGAACCAGAGACGTGGCCGGTCAAGGAGGAGAGGAGCGCTTATTTGAACGAGTGGCTCAGGAGGGAAGAGCATCTTGGAATCTTGGACCAGATGCTCCAGCTTTAGACAGCCTGGCTCGCGAACCTTATCCTCTCCAACGTTCGGATAAGGTGGTAAGTCTTCAAGGTAACTCACCAAGTTAACTTCCCCTGGGTTAAACCTTCCCGGATCAGATCATCTTTGCTCCTTGGTTGAGAAGTGTACGGTTGACCTTGTACGGCCTTGTACGGCTTGTACGGCCTTGTATGGCCTGTACGGCCTTGTACAGCCTGTATGGCCTTGTACGGCCTTGGACGGACAGGTCAACCTCACTTCCTTCCTTCTCCTTGAACACTCCTTAGATACATCCTTCTCTTTATTCAGCTCATTTCCACACTCCCCTCAAGCTTGATCAAGGGAACCGATCAAGCTTGGATATCCATGAAGATCCCCCTCATTAAGAACCTCATTATAGAAAACCCAATGGGATAAAACCATAATGAGGGAAAAAGAGTGGAGTCTTCATGGCGTATGGGACTATGGATGAGAAAGATCAACGAGTCCCAATCTAGAGTGAATGGACTCGATTGTCTTTTGCCTTGCAACCTTGGTGAACACATCGGCCAGTTGATCCTCACTTCTGGTGTAGCATGGAAGGATCACACCTTGAATCACTAGTTGCCTGACCTTATGGCAGTCCACCTCTATGTGTTTGGTTCGTTCATGGAAGACCAAGTTGGAGGCTATATGAATAGCTGCTTGGTTATCACAATGCATGGTAATGGGTTTGATGACTTCAATGCCTAGATCCTTGACAATCCCTTTGATCCAAACCAGTTCACTAGACAACTTCCTCATTGCTCTATACGCAGCTTTTGCACTAGAGCATGACACCACCTTTTGCTTCTTGCTCTTCCAAGTCACTAGGTTGCCTCCTATGAACTTACAATAGCCAGTGGTAGACTTCCTATCCACTCTGTCGCCTGCCCAGTCTGCATCACAGTATCCAACCAATTCCGTGTTCTTGTTGCATCCCATCCAGACTCCTTGGTCGGGTGAGCCAGTCAGGTACCTTAGTATCCTTTCTACCATACTCCAATGATGCATCTTGGGGTCTTGCATGTGCTGCCTCACTTGATTAACCGCATAGCAAATATCTGGTTGGGTGATTGTAAGATAGATCAGCTTCCCTACCATCTTCCTATACAGCTTAGCATCTTCAAATGGCTTATTCTCTTCAATCTCCTCCTCAAGTGTAAGTTTGTACCCTTCCTCCAAGGGTGTGTTGGCTGGTTTCCCATCTACAGTACCTGCATCCTTTAGTAGATCAAGTGTGTACTTCCTGATATGGGCACGGGAAGCACCCTTCTCACACTGGATGGATAGAGGATGAGTCTCAAGCTCGGATTGATGGATTGGTGATGAGGAGGGAATGAGAGTTGCGGATGGAATGGAATGAGAGAGTTATCGGCTTGCTTGCTCTTAGAACGGATCAGTGGAGGATGGGAGACAACAAATGGTCGTATAACCAACTTGCTACCTCACTGGATGGATGATGGCGTGTAGATGGAGAGTGGATCCAAGCTGCTTGTTTGTATAAACAACTCAACAAGGACAGGAGATGGAGATGGAGTGAATAAATTGAAGAACTCAATCAGATGGATCGAAAGTCGCCACAAGCTCTATGGAATAAGCTTGATAAGACTAGGCTGCTCTCAATGCTGCTTCTCACACACACGGAAAGACTTAGGGTTTTAGTTGCTAGGGGCAAACTGACTCATATATTTCATAATAGGTTAAAAAAATACAAGGCTGCTTATAGGGGCTTATATACTCGCCGATGCAGCTATGCCCTTCTAGGGGTCTTTGAAGCAAATTTAATACAATGACTCAATCTTAGGACCTAATAAAAACAAAGGCTAAACAATGCCTGGTTTATTCGAAAATGAATAAATAAAAGACCCAAAACCTGCAAGGAAAATCAAGTAAATAAAATATTGAAATATGCTTACCTTACTTACTTTTCTGGTGGATTTGAATTGTGGTAAGGTAGCCGTTGGGGTTAGGAGAAGAGCAGAAGTGTGAAGTGTTGTTGTTTAGAAGGCTTGCCTCTTCCCCTTGATACTCACCGTTTCACTTAAGTGGGTAGATGGTGAATAAGGAAACCATCTCTTTATGCGGAATGATAGACCATAGGATAGCATTATCTTTTGGACCGTCTTGTATAACATAAGGTTGAGTCTTTATAACCTCTGATCCGTAAATGGAGAGCTTGTCTAGACGGTTTGTGATGTCATCTAAGTTGGGGTTGCTATTAGCCTTGGCCAACAATCCTTCAATGGCTTCACAGAAGCTTGCAATCACTCCTTTGGTTCCTGATCTTGTTCTTGGTGCTTGTCTTAGAGTTGGGATGTTGATGTCTGGTTCTATGTCCTCATCATTCTCTCCCTCTTGAGAAGGTTCTGACCTCAAAACAGTTTCATCTGCATGAAAGTAAGATAGATCAGACACATTGAATGTAGAATATACATTTAACTCACCTGGCAGCTCCAGCTGGTATGCATTGTCATGGATCTTCTTTACGACTTTGAAAGGACCATCTCCTCTAGGGGATAGCTTGGACTTCCTCTGGTTAGGGAACCTTTCTGATCTCATGTGTAACCAAACCCAATCTCCTAGTTCAAAAGAAACCTCCTTTCTGCCCTTATCAACTTGCTTCTTGTTCAGCTCATTCTGGTGCTCTAAGTTAGCCTTGACCTTCTCATGAATCTTCTGCATCAACTCGGCCTTAGTCTCTCCTTCTTGACTAATCATCTGGTCCTTGTGGGGAATAGGTAGGAGATCCAGAGGTGTCGTTGGCTTAAACCCATACACAATCTCAAAAGGTGATAGCTTAGTAGCAGAATGTGGAACTCGGTTGTAAGAAAACTCAATGAAAGGTAGACAATCAAGCGAATTCCTCAAGTTCTTACCAACCGTGGCTCTCAGTAGTGTGGAGAGTATGCGGTTCACAACCTCAGTCTGTGGGTGGCAGGTTGTAGAGAAGAGTAGCTTAGTTCCCAGTGTTGGATTTTCACCAGAGTAGATAGATCTGGGTTTGTGTGTGATGAACAAGCCTTTAAGGCTGATATGAACTCGTGAAGATGAAGAGAAAGGGTTCTGGTTTTGCTTGTGTTTACTTGAATAAGAATCAGAGACTAAAGGAGACTTAGAGAGATTTGAGAGAATAGAAAGGGGTAGACTAAGAAGGATTCTAACTCAAGAACACTAAGCTTTTTATTTAGAAGTGGAGAGGGGAAATCCCCCTTACTCCCTTGAGAGATACAACTCGACATATATCAGTATATATAGAGAGATGAGAGCTACACAAGGCTAAACCTAAGCATGTGAGGTCAACAAGACTAATTCAAAATACTTGGACAGGAATGCACACATGCTTGGACAGGCTGTTCATTGCTGGTGCTCTTCCTTTGCTTTTGGGAGTGGATAAGGTTATGGATAAGGTTCTTCCTTTGCTTTATGGGAAGTGGATAACCTTATCCAAACCTCAGCACCTTCCTGGAAGCTCCCCTTGGCCGAATATACCAAAGGCATCTTCCTTTTGTCGCCTAAAACCTTCCCAAGTCTTTGATCTTCACTTCAACCCTAAACCTTTCTTGCCTCACACGCTTTGATGTTGCCTTGGGTTACAAGTCTTGGTCATTTTAGGATCCCTTGATGTACCCTAACCTTCCGAAGACTCAAAACATCTTCTAAGATTAAATGGTCGAGAATTTGATGTTTCTGGGTCGAGTCTGGTCCGTACGAATCCGTACAGTCCGTACAGTCCATACGGATCCGTACAGTCCGTACACCTCACCCAAACATTGACCATTTGAACCCTTCTCTTCCCTAAAGCTTCCCAAGGTCTTCCTCATACTTCTCCTTGATGTTCCTCAGTCTCTTGCACACTTAGAAGCTGTCCACAGCCTTCTCCATACTGGTTGCACAAGATCCTTCACACCACACTATCTTCTTTGCCTCCATCTCATCTCTCATAATTTTCATTGTATCTCTTCAAGTTAACACTCCCCCTCAAGCTTGACTCTAGTGAACCTAAGTCAAGCTTGGAACCTTGAAGTCACTCCTCATTAAAAACCTTATGAGAGAAAACCCTCCTTAGGGATAAAACCCTCATAAGGAAAAGAGTGTGAGTTTTAGAGATTCAGAGAGTTTTTAAAGGAAGAACATGATGAACAAACTGAAGAACATGAGAGAGAAGGGAGGTTTTCGTGGACAGAAGAATAAGGAATGAGGAATTGTATTTTCTTACCTAATATCAGGTTACAATATGGCTCTTTAATAGCCTAAGACATATAAGAGAGTGGGAAACAAAACATAATGGGAAACCAGACAAGGTGAAAGTGAAAAATAAAGAGGGGACAAGGTTAAAGTGTGCAGTGTGCTTGGTCTCCATTTGCATTTGAATTTAAATTCAAATGCCAATCTGGGCGAGCTTTGCCTTGCCTTGCCTTCCAAGGCACTCTTCCTTAGGTTTGGTTACTTGGCAGTCAAGTCTTGTACACTTCTTCAATCATCCGAGTTTATTATGAGGTCTTGTCTTCTTTATTTCCAGCTTATTTATTCTTCATCTCAACACTCCCCCTCAAGCTTGACCATGTGGAACAAGTCAAGCTTGGAAGCCATGAAGCATTCCCTCATTAAAACCTTAGCTCGGTAAAACCTCATGGGACAAAACCCAAGTCAAGGAAAAAGAGTAGAACACTTCATGGGAGGAGAGATCAGTGAGATGAGAGATCAATGAGTCCAAGCTTTGAATGAATGAACTCACAGACCTTTAGACTTGCAGCTTTGGTGAAGATATCAGCTAGTTGGTTTTCACTTCTGGTGTAGCAAGGCAGGATAATTTGTTGCTCCACGGCTTGTCTGACCTTGTGGCAATCTACTTCAATGTGTTTGGTCCTCTCATGGAACACATTGTTGGAAGCTATATGAATGGCAGCCTGGTTGTCACAATGCATGGTGATGGGAGCCTTGGTTTCAATTCCCAAATCCTTCAACAGGTTCCTTATCCAAATAAGCTCACTAGTAAGCTTCCTCATTGCTCTATATTCAGCTTCAGCACTAGAGCATGAGACTATCTTCTGCTTCTTACTCTTCCAGGTGACCAAATTGCCTCCTATGAAGGTGCAATACCCAGTAGTAGACTTCCTGTCCATTCTATCTCCAGCCCAATCTGCATCACAATATCCAACAATCTCGGTGCTCTTGTTGCAGCCTAGCCAAACTCCTTGTCCTGGTGCCTCTCTAAGATATCTCAGAATCCTTTCCACCATGTTCCAATGGTGCATCTTTGGTGTTTGCATATGTTGACTAACTTGGTTCACAGCAAAGCACACATCTGGTCTTGTAATGGTTAGATAGATCAGCTTTCCCACCATTCTCCTATAGTGTTTTACATCTCCATATGGTTTGTCTTCTATCTCCCCCTCACGCATCACTTTGTAACCTTCTTCTAGTGGAGTTTTGGCTGTCCTTCCTCCAAGATCACCAGCTTCTTTTAGTATATCAAGCGTGTACTTTCTCTGGGACATGAATAATCCCTCCTTGGATCTACACATCTCAATGCCCAAGAAGTACTTTAGCTCTCCCAAGTCTTTGATATCAAACGTTGCCTTGAGAAAAGCTTTGGTTGATGCAATCCCATCCTTATCACTGCCGGTGATGATGATATCATCCACATAGATCAAGATGACAATTATTCCTTGCTTGCTTGTGAGGGTAAAGAGAGTATGATCTGCTTCAGACTTCACAAACCCTCTCCCATTCAATGTTGTACTCAGCTTGTGGTACCAAGCCCTTGGAGATTGTTTTAAGCCATAGATAGCTTTTCTTAGCCTCAAAACATTTCCGGGTTTGACCATGCTTTCCATGCCAGGTGGTGGCCTCATATACACTTCATCCTCAAGTTCTCCTTGTAGGAATGCATTCTTGACATCCATTTGCCATAGATCCCACTCTAGGTTCACAGCAAGAGACAAGAGGATCCTGATGGTGTGGAGTTTGGCTACTGGTGCAAATGTCTCAAGATAGTCTTCTCCATATACTTGTGTATAGCCTCTTGCCACAAGTCTGGTCTTCTTTCTCTCTGGCTTTCCATTTGCCAAGTATTTTATGGTGAACAAAAGCATGCTTGTCACTGCCTTCTTGCCTTTGGGAAGTTCAGTTTCAAACCAGGTTCCATTCTTGATCATGGCACCAATCTCATCTCCCACGGAGTCTCTCCACTCATCTATCTTCATTGCTTCTTCATAGGTTCTTGGAATGAACTCTTGGTCCACACTGGTCATGAAGGCTTGGTGGTTCATAGGAAATTGAGCTAGAGAGCATGTAGCTTGAGTAGGATGAGCCACGGCTTGTGAGTTGAAATACACTCTTGTATTAACCCAATTTGTTGGAGGATACCTGATTCTAGTGCTTCTCCTCAATGGTTGGACAGTTTCTTCAGTTCTTGTAGCCTCATCATCCGTAGACTGATTTCCACCACCCACTGATCCTTCTGGTTGTTCTTCTTGATCATGAGAAGCTGAGCTTTCTGGTTGTTCTTCTTGATCATGAGAAGCTGAGCTTTCTGGTTGTGGTTCAGTTTGGTTCCCCCCCTCAGGATCAAGGAGATCTTCCTCGGCATCCTCATTTATAGAACCCTCTTGGTCTCTATCACTTGTGGAACTTGATTGGTTTGGTCTTGGCTCAGTTTCTACACTCCTTCTTGGTATGATGCCAATGCTCTCCATAATTCTTCTCAAGTTCTCGCCTCTATCTGAGGCAGATTGGGACAGGTCTTTTACTTCATCCCAACTCTTTTCTTCATAGTAGCCTTTTGATTCAACAAACCTCACATCTCTAGAGATAAGAACTCTCCTGGTTTCTGGTACGTAGCACTTGTATCCCTTTTGGTGGGGAGAATAGCCAATAAACATGGCCCTGGTGCTCTTAGGTTCTAGCTTGTTTCTTTGTTCTCCTGGAATCAACACAAAGCACAAGCAACCAAATACCCGAAGATGATTTATAGATGGTTTAAGTTTGTTTAGTACCTCGTGTGGTGACTGGTCTTTCAAGACTTTGGTGGGTATTTTGTTTATCAACGAGCAAGCTGTCATCACTGCATCTCCCCAGAATCTATTTGGTACATTCATGTGAAACATCATACTTGTGGCCACCTCCATAAGATGCCTATTCTTCCTCTCGGCCACCCCATTTTGCTGAGGAGTATATGGACAGCTTGTTTGGTGAACTATGCCATGTTTTGCCAAAATACTCTTGAATGCATGGCTTGTGTACTCTCCACCATTATCTGACCTCAGAATCTTCACATTTGCCTTGAAATGATTAGCCACATATGCCTGGAAATTTACGAAAGCTTCTAGTACCTTGTCCTTGGATGGAAGCAATGTGAGCCATGTGTATTTCGACTTCTCATCTATAAAGGTGACAAAATACTTGTTGTTGTCTCTGGATACACATGGAGAGGTCCAGACATCAGAGTGCACAAGGTCAAAGCACTTCTCATAGACAGTTTCAGATGTTGGGAAGACAGATTTGCAATGCTTTCCCAAGATGCATGCTTCACATTCCAAGTGGTTGAGAGAGACTCCAGGTATGATGAGCTTCAAAGCTCGAGAATGAGGATGACCCAACCGAGCATGCCACATAATACCCTCACTGGTAGGTGATTCACTGGTCATGCATACAAGAGAATTGGACAGTCTTGATCCATTGGTGTTTTGGAGATGATATAGATCACCCTTGCTGGTTCCCTTACCAATCACTTTCCCTGTCTCAAGATCCTGAAACTCAACATCATTGGGTCTAAAAACCACCTGACAATCCAAGTCATCCGTAGCTTTCTTCACAGACAAGAGGTTAGATGCAAAACTAGGCATATAGAAGGCATTGGACTGTCTATCAAACAGCTTGAGGTTCCCTACTCCTTCTATCTTTACCATATCTCCATTAGCAATTCTTACATTCCCTAAGGCTGGTCTAATATCACTAATGAGATTCCTATCCTTGATCATATGATGACTAGCTCCGGAATCAATTATGATAGGCTCAGAGTTATGGGAATGTGTACCAGACTGTTTTGCAGAGATGATTGCCTTTGCTTTGATCAGTGGCTGAATGTCTCTTATATTGATCTGATCTCCATCTGCCACTGCTTTGCTCCAAATACCTCCTTCATTAGATTCACTTGTGAAGGCTGAGTACATAGTTGCTCCTTCATGCGCCACCTTAATGGCAGAATTACCATCTTGTGTGAGTTCATTTGCACCAGACTTGGGAGTACACATCCTGATGTTTCTTTTGACATTTCTGTTTCTGGTCTTCTTGTGTCCCGGAACCAACACCATTCTTCCCTTCTTCTTTGACACATTCTTGAAAGTTAGATGCCTTTTTCTTGCAAACAGACCTTGAGATGTTTGCTCTCTTTGAATTAGAGCACAAATATCGTTTAGATTTGGTAGCTTGTCTTCCCTCAGAACATGCTTTATAAGCTGATTATATGAGGGATTTAAGGTCAGTAAGAGACTAAAGACAGCATCTTGTTCTTCTCTTTCTCTTAAGACCTCTGGATCACAAGAGCTTGGTCTCAACATCTTTAGCTCTGACCAGAGACGCCTAAACCTTCCAAGATGTTGGTTGAACTCTTCTTCATCTTGTCTCAGGTTGTTGATAGCAAGCTTTACTTCAAACACCCGGCTTAGGTTAGATAGATTACCATACACTTTTTTAAGTGTATTCCACAATTCTTTGGAGCTTTCACAGTAGGAGTAAGCTTCCAAGATAGATGGTTCCAGGCTGTTTTGGATGATTGACAATGTCATGAGATCCTCCTGAACCCATTTGCCATCCGCAGCCACTACAACTTCAGTACCATCCTCTCCTTGGACAGTGTCTTTAAAGAACTTGTCTTCTGTCACATAAGACCAGAGACCTCTTCCTCCCAAGGCTGTTTGTATAAGCCTAGACCATAGAAAGTAGTTCTCACCTTTGAGAGTAACCGGAATTGGGTTTTTAAGAAAGTTTTCCATTTTCGGTAATTTCTGGAGCTGAGGATGAAGAACAGCTCAAGAACAGCAAGAACTTTACCAAAAATAGAGGTTAAAATCAGAGATTTGCGGAAGTGAGATGAGAAAATAAAGAGAATAGGTCTCAAGAGCATAAATGCTCTGATACCATGTGAGTTTTAGAGATTCAGAGAGTTTTTAAAGGAAGAACATGATGAACAAACTGAAGAACATGAGAGAGAAGGGAGGTTTTCGTGGACAGAAGAATAAGGAATGAGGAATTGTATTTTCTTACCTAATATCAGGTTACAATATGGCTCTTTAATAGCCTAAGACATATAAGAGAGTGGGAAACAAAACATAATGGGAAACCAGACAAGGTGAAAGTGAAAAATAAAGAGGGGACAAGGTTAAAGTGTGCAGTGTGCTTGGTCTCCATTTGCATTTGAATTTAAATTCAAATGCCAATCTGGGCGAGCTTTGCCTTGCCTTGCCTTCCAAGGCACTCTTCCTTAGGTTTGGTTACTTGGCAGTCAAGTCTTGTACACTTCTTCAATCATCCGAGTTTATTATGAGGTCTTGTCTTCTTTATTTCCAGCTTATTTATTCTTCATCTCAACAAAGAGTAAGCTCCTTCAAGGCCTAGGGATTGGCCAGTGAGTTCTTTGTGTCTCAACCAGTGTGGTGGACACAAAGAACTCTGGATCATGGCCCTCACTGTGGTGTAAGTTAATCCGACTTGGATTGCTCACCACTATCACTTCTTGAGCTCATCTAGCTCACTCCATACTGATCTTGGTCTCTCCCCCTTTCACCCAACTTCTTGTTGAGTTAAGTGCTCGGATTACCAAGATACAAATTCCATTCAGTACCATCTTCATTCTCTGCCTTGGTTGCTTCTTCTTCTTGAATAACCACCAAGGACTCCATCTTCACAGATCATTGAAGCATCTCAATACTCCCCCTCAAGCTTGACCATGTGGAACAAGTCAAGCTTGGAAGGACAGCTTTATGATCTTGATCAACACACCACTGCCCACTCCTTTCTGATCTCACCACCTTGAATGGAATGCTGGAAGATACCTCAGCTAACTCTTCAACCACCTCACTTTAGAAGCCGCATTGTAGAGTCACCTTCTTCTTCACACAGCCAAGAGTGCTCTGACCACTCTCTTGTCTAGACTCGCCAATGTCTAAACCCGGATGGCTCCATCTTCTATTCCTAGTGCAATGGTGAGGAGGAACCAGGTCTTGAACTTAGATCATCAGGTAGATCACTCAAGTCCCCACCTCAAGCTTGAATTGAGTCTAGGTTCAAGCTTGAAAGTGAGCCTGAATGAGCATCCAAACCAGGAGCACACCACCCCAACAGCTGCGCTTAAACCACTGGTCCACCTCCATGTCTTCAGCTTCAAGTACCCTCAGGTCACCGGCCTCCTCAAGCTTCAGTGATGACCTCCTTCTTCTTGTGTGCCTTAAACCAGGAGCTCAACAACCTTCATGGCCTGCATTTCTTATAACCGGCTACTACACCAAGAACCTTCCCATTGCTCCACATAATGGACCAAGCCTTCCTCTTGTTCCGGATTGATGCTGAACAAGTGACACTCCTTGTGAACCTGAAACAACCCTCAAACTCCAAACAAGATAAGACACATTTGCATTGGGATTAAACCTTGACTAATCATCAAGTTTGATCACCAATGTCATAAGCTTTGCACTTAGACAGCATCTCATCATCATTGAGATCCATCTAATGCAAGCTTACCACTCTCTAAATGCTATCACAAAGCAATTAGGCAACCATCCCTGCCTTAAACGACCCTTAGACATCAGTCTAGGTGTCTCAACCTTAAGGCAGCCACAATGACAAGAGTATGCAACAGCCTTAACCTGTTTACTTCATGAATGCAAAACGGATTAGATACAACTATCTATCATCCTAGTAAGACATTCAAGAACATAGACTAAGCATCAATGCCATTTTCAAATACCAGACCCAAATGCTTCACTTTAATCAGTTCTATTCATGTATGCAAGCAGATTCAGAACATACTTTCTAATATCATGTCAAGCATCATTTAGAACTGGAGCAAGCACTTTAAACACTCAACCATTCAAAACGAGTCATCTAAACATCCTGGGATAGATTCTAAACATTCATATCTAGCAATCTTAACACATCCTCAGATCTCAAACACATCACACAACACATTCAGTTCATAAAGGATCAAGCTTTGTAACAAGGGACAGTAGGTTCTTACAAACAAGGAACTAGTGTTAGTTCCTTGAACACCTTTGATTAATGGCAATATCAGGGGCTATTGGTTGCGCCTCCAACACCTCCTTCCTCCATGGACCTTCCCTTGGACTCTCCATGCCTAAAGTACCCACCTTTCTTCATACTTTGCTTGCCCCCACCAGTAACAAGGTGAAAGCTTTCACCTTTCTTCCTGGTCTTTGAATAAGAACACGCCTTGGACTTGATTTGATGAAGAGGGTAGCTAATCCACTCCATAACTCCTGGATCTGAGGCTCTCCTTTCTTCTGGACGGTATGAGAGAGTATGGGACTTCAAGAACAGCTTATGGGCTTTCCGGATGAACACCATCTTGTAGAGGTTGAACAGGCAGGAAAGGAAGCTTCTTTCTGGGTTTTGATGGCATGAGAGACAGCCTAGATCTTTGCGGAATCTAGACACCAAGTTCTGATGAACCTGGCTCTGATACCATGTTGGATTTTCACCAGAGTAGATAGATCTGGGTTTGTGTGTGTGATGAACAAGCCTTTAAGGCTGATATGAACTCGTGAAGATGAAGAGAAAGGGTTCTGGTTTTGCTTGTGTTTACTTGAATAAGAATCAGAGACTAAAGGAGAGTTAGAGAGATTTGAGAGAATAGAAAGAGGTAGACTAAGAAGGATTCTAACTCAAGAACACTAAGCTTTTTATTTAGAAGTGGAGAGGGGAAATCCCCCTTACTCCCTTGAGAGATACAACTCGACATATATCAGTATATATAGAGAGATGAGAGCTACACAAGGCTAAACCTAAGCATGTGAGGTCAACAAGACTAATTCAAAATACTTGGACAGGAATGCACACATGCTTGGACAGGCTGTTCATTGCTGGTGCTCTTCCTTTGCTTTTGGGAGTGGATAAGGTTATGGATAAGGTTCTTCCTTTGCTTTATGGGAAGTGGATAACCTTATCCAAACCTCAGCACCTTCCTGGAAGCTCCCCTTGGCCGAATATACCAAAGGCATCTTCCTTTGGTCGCCTAAAACCTTTCCTTACACCCAAGTCTTTGATCTTCACTTCAACCCTAAACCTTTCTTGCCTCACACGCTTTGATGTTGCCTTAGGTTACAAGTCTTGGTCATTTTAGGATCCCTTGATGTGCCCTAACCTTCCCAAGACTCAAAACATCTTCTAAGATCAAATGGTCGAGGATTTGATGTTTCTGGGTCGAGTCTGGTCCGTACGGATCCGTACAGTCCGTACAGTCCATACAGATCCGTACAGTCCATACGGATCTGTACAGTCCGTACACCTCACCCAAACATTGACCATTTGAACCCTTCTCTTCCCTAAAGCTTCCCAAGGTCTTCCTCATACTTCTCCTTGATGTTCCTCAGTCTCTTGCACACTTAGAAGCTGTCCACAGCCTTCTCCATACTGGTTGCACAAGATCCTTCAAACCACACTATCTTCTTTGCCTCCATCTGATGCGTTAGCAGCCATCGCAGCCACCCTGCACAGTGTGACTCCTCACAGGCCATCTCAGCCAAGTCGGAATCGGCCACACCGGCACGCACCCACTGCAGTGGTAGCCAACTCCAACCGCTCATCGATCGATGCTCACCATCACAGATATTGCATCGATCGATCGGTTGTTGGTGAGGAGCGGGTATCGAACCCCCCACCCTTTATCAGCAACCTTTCAAGGAAGCTGACAACCAATTGATCAATTGGTGAGCATCGATCGATCGATGGTGAGCATCGATCGATCAATTGGTTGTCAGCTTCCTTGAAAGGTTGCTGATAAAGGGTGGGGGGTTCGATACCCGCTCCTCACCAACAACCGATCGATCGATGCAATATCTGTGATGGTGAGCATCGATCGATGAGCGGTTGGAGTTGGCTACCACTGCAGTGGGTGCGTGCCGGTGTGGCCGATTCCGACTTGGCTGAGATGGCCTGTGAGGAGTCACACTGTGCAGGGTGGCTGCGATGGCTGCTAACGCATCACCATCTCATCTCTCATAAGTTTCATTGTATCTCTTCAAGTTAACACCCAGATTCCTCCAAAGTGTCCTCCAAAAGTGGCTCAAGAACTTGGTGTCTCGGTCAGAAACAATGGTTCTAGGGATGCCATGAAGTTTCACCACTTCCTTGAAGAATAAATCAGCAGTTTGGGATGCATCATTGGTTTTGTTGCAAGGAATGAAGTGTGCCATGTTAGAGAACCTGTCTACTACCACAAAGATGGAATCCTTGTTTCTGATCTTTGGCAATCCTAGAACAAAATCCATGGAAATGTCTACCCAAGGTAGGTCAGGGATAGGCAAAGGAATGTATAATCCATGGGGATGTAACCTGGACTTTGCTTTGAGGCAAATGATGCACCTTGCACAGAACCTCTCTACATCTCTTCTCAAGTGTTGATGTGATCATGGACCGGATCACTAAGGAGAACAAGGAGAGTCTAGATGAACCACAAGAAGCCACATTGCACCAGCAACCGGGTGATGATACTCTAGCCATTCCTGAAGGTCCCATGACTCGTTCCAGAGTCAAGAAGCTTAAAGAGAATGTTGTTGGATTACTCACTTCACATCCACAACAAGAAAGTCTTGGACAAGGTCTGATCCGAGATGTCTTGATCACCATTCAAGCCATCTCTACATCAAGCTGAGTTAGTGTCTAGGCAAGACATGGGGTGCGTGCTCTTTTCCTTGCTTTTGGTTTTGTCCCACGAGGTTTTCCGGAGGAAGGTTTTTAACGAGGCCACAACTTGTCTTCACATCACTTAGGCCCTCTCTCGGTCCAAGACTAAAGAAGTTTACATTTTTCTTTCATTTTAAAGCTTATGTTAAACTTAAATTATAGTTTCCTTTTTGCTTATTTCTGAAACCCTAGAGAGCATGTTCTCTGGTTTCTCCTTATTTAAACGGGTCTCTAAACCCTATTGTACTCATCCATCTTTTAATCAACGAGCTATCTTTCTCCTTGACGGCTCTCTCTCTAAGAAAAGTTGTCGAGTTTCTTTTGGTGTGTAGTATCCAGGAACCTAAGGGTGTTTGTTTGGTGTGTTATATCTGAGTTATTCATCTAGGAGTATCAAGAGACCTTATCATCCCTCTTGTGTCACCAATCGATCCACAACCTTGAAGAACTTGAGTCTCTGATTCGTTCTTGCAAGGATCTATCCATTCCCATCAACCAAAGAGCATCCTAGGGACGCATCAAGTGGTATCAGAGCACCTTTGGTTGGGAAGTACTCGTTTTGTCTCTTGTTATTTTTGTTTCATCCGTGTTTCATCTCAATCCGCTTGATTAAGCAGTAGATCTAATTTTTTTAGGGCTGCTCGAGTTTCATAAGAGATTAGACAAGGATTTAAGCTTTTTCCTTTTTGCTTGCGAGAAAACCCTAGAGAGAGAAACCCTAGCCGCCTAAGTTCTTTGCTTCTTAGATCACTTTGTTTCATCTGTTAATCTTGTTAATCACCTTGAACACGAGTAGATTAAGGTTGTTTAGGGTGCTAGACAAGCTTAGAAAAGTTTAGACAAGATTTGAAGAATTTCCTTTTTACTTGAATCGGCAAACCCTAATCTCCTTTTTCCTTGTAGCCGATTATCCTTTTTACATTTGTCTTGCAGAAGAAGCTTTGGTTTGTTTTATCCTTTTTCCTTTTTGCTTGTCTTATTACCTAGAAACCTTTTACTGGTTATATTGTTTCTCCTTTGTGCAGGAAGCAATGGGATCCGAGTCTGAAAAAGAAGCTGCACTCGTCAGGAAGAACAAGTTTCTCATGGAGGCTATGTCGGCTCAAATCAATCAGAACATGGTAGCCACCATGACCGAGATGATGAGGACCAACCTCAATGAGATCCGGAGAGAGCTCAGGGAAGAAGTCAGAAGAGCTACTAGTCAAGTTCCAAACCGAGAGACTAGGAGAGAAGAGAGACCTCATGCAACTCGCCAAGAGCATGCTGGTTATGAGGAGACTGACAATGAGTATGAACACCTCAGTTCATCCTCAAGACAAAGCCAAAGAAGACATAGACGTGTCCAAGAAAGAAGGATGAACCAGGGAGATGAGTTTGCTGGTTTGAAGATAAAGATACCCCCATTCCATGTCAAAGCTGATCTGGATGCCTACCTTGAGTGGGAGAAGAAGATTGAGTTAGTCTTTCAGTGTAAGCAGACACAAACCACAAGAAGATTCAGATTGCTGCTACTGAATTCTATGACTATGCTCTAAGTTGGTGGGATCAGTACATCACAACTCGTAGAAGGAATGGAGAGGAACCAGTTGAGACTTGGACAGAGATGAAGTCTATCATGCGCAAGAGGTTTGTTCCAAGTCACTACCACAGAGACTTGCATCACCGGCTTAGAAAGCTTACTCAAGGTTCAAGATCAGTGGATGAGTATTACCAGGATATGGAGTTGCTCATGCTAAGAGCTAGCATATCAGAAGATAGAGAAGCAACCATGTCAAGGTTCCTATGTGGGTTAAACCAAGAGATACAAGACAATGTTGAGATGCAACATTATGTAGAGCTTGAAGAGATGCTACACAAGGCTATTCTTGTGGAGCAACAGCTCAAGAGGAAGGGACATTCACGCAACCACTATGGCTCTAACCGGTTACACAACACCAAGGAAGAGAAGTCACTGATAACATTTCTAAACTAAGAAAGATAATAACTTTATTGAAGAGAAAGATAGCTCATTGAGCTTTATTGATAGATTAGGAAACTAAAGAGAGAAAAACTTTAAGGTTGTCACCAAGAGTTAATAAGATTGATTAATATCATAAGAAATGTTTAAGGTGGCTGCAACTATGCAGCCTAAGGTTGATCTATTACAAAACCATAACATAGCTTAACCCTAACATTTATGGGTCTTGGGCCTGACTTCATACATTTGGGCTTGTTCTCTAATACTCCCCCGCAAACTTAACATCGGGTGAAAACCAAAGAGCTGAGTTTGAACTGTTGATCTTGATGGCTTTGAGAAGAACTACAATTGAATCAGCTGGACATGATCATGAGAATCCAAATTAGACATAAAGATGTAAACACCTTCCTCATTTGGCTGCAGCAATAGTGAAACAGTGGACTTCAGAACCAAATGAAAACTCTTGGTCTATACTTGGAGATCTATCATGACTCTCTCAGAGGTATCTTTGTACTTGTAGAGTTTATTATAGTCCCTCAGAGCTATTTTTTAACCATTATTCTTCACTAAAATTCTTGATTCTTCTGCACCATCACTTAGCAAACAAGTATATGTCCACAACTAGCTTGTAATATTGCCGACAATATTATCCTCTTCACAATCTGTCTCTCTTTAACATTTTATCAAACATGTTGTAGGCACTCAACTAAACCAGAACCTGACAGCCATCATTATCGAATCCCAGACATTGCCAACCGAGTCAGACCTATACATTCAGCTTCTCCATTCCAGACCTATCTAAACCTCTGAGTCTAAGACAGCTAGCAAACTCAATCCAACACAAGACATTTTCATATCCTTTGTTCTGTCTCAAAAGAAAGAAACAGAGACAATACCATGGTTCGGAAGCTGAGTCTTCATGAAGACTTCTTCTATGTCCATTCCAATTTTTTTTTTAGCCCACGGCATCTTCCTTTCACAGCTTCTGTTTTTACCCAGAAAACACATAGCTTCATCTAACTACCCCTTTAGTCGTCGGAAGCTTAAAGACAACGTTTGTTGTTGCGATGTTGAAAAGGCTGGAGCTTTGTTCCATGGAGTGACGTGTTTCAGGGGAAGTGAGAGAGAGCCGCGTGTAAAGGAAATTGGCGTGTCAACAGAGTTTCATCTTCGCGATTTTGGAATAAGCTCATGCTTGGTTTGGTAAAGTGATTTTCTTTGAAATAGATGTTGCTCTCTAACAGAATAACAGCAGCAGATCTCTGGCGTGAGCTTGGTGAAGACAGTGTTGAAAGACTTCATCATGGTCGGTGGTCTCAGATCTCTTTTTTTCAAAAATAATTGGTGCTGGCAGAGGATGGTCGTATATGGAAAGGTAGTGAAAGTAAAATCCATAGATCCAAGGATTTAATCCCTGGTGCTCTGATACCATGATAACATTTCTAAACTAAGAAAGATAATAACTTTATTGAAGAGAAAGATAGCTCATTGAGCTTTATTGATAGATTAGAAAACTAAAGAGAGAAAAACTTTAAGGTTGTCACCAAGAGTTAATAAGATTGACTAATATCATAAGAAATGTTTAAGGTGGCTGCAACTATAGCAGCCTAAGGTTGATCTATTACAAAACCATAACATAGCTTAACCCTAACATTTATGGGTCTTGGGCCTGACTTCATACATTTGGGCTTGTTCTTTAATAGTCACCACACCCTAAGGAGTCTAAACCGTTCCAGAAGGATCACAAGTCCTATCCAAGAGAAGAGACCAAACGAAGCAGTGCTCTTGACAAGGGCAAAGGCAAGGTTGAAGCTTCTAGTTCCAGAGCTCGTGATGTCAAGTGTTTCAAGTGCCAAGGAAGAGGTCATTATGCCAATGAATGTACCAACAAGAGGGTCATGATCTTGCAGGAAGATGGAGAGTATGCCTCAGAAGATGACAACACCGAGTCTGACCAAGAAGACACTGAAGAAGAACATGAAGAAGGACCAGTCCAGGGGAAGCTTTTAGTAGCAAGAAGGCTTCTAAGCTTGCAAAGCAAGGCTGAGGAGCTAGAGCAACGTGAGAACCTATTCTACACCCGGTGCTTGGTCCAAGGGAAAGTGTGCAGCCTCATTATTGATGGAGGTAGTTGTGTGAATGCTGCGAGTGAAACAATGGTCAAGAAGTTGGGATTGAAGGTTCAGAAGCATCCCAAACCTTACCGGCTACAATGGCTGAATGAAGAAGGCACCATGAAGGTTTCAAGTCAAGTCCTTATTCCCTTAGCCATTGGGAGATATGAAGATGAAGTCTTGTGTGATGTGTTGCCTATGGAAGCTGGTCACATACTTCTTGGAAGACCATGGCAATCCGATCGCCGAGTTATCCATGATGGCTTCACCAACAAGCACTCCTTTGAGTTCAAGGGACGCAAGACCACCCTGGTTCCCTTGACAACTTAGGAAGTTCAACAAGACCAGATTCAACTCCAAAAGAAGAAGGAGATTGATCTAAAACCGGCTGGAACTAAGCAGCCAAACTTCTATGCTAACATGGGTGATATCAAAAGAACTCTCTACTCTAAACAATCTGCTATCTTACTTGTGTTTAAAGAAACTCTTTTGAACTTAACAGATTCTACACTGGTGTATCCGAGTGAGATGGTTTCTCTTTTGCAGGATGATGAGGTCATGGACCAGAACCAACTTCCCATCACCATTCCTAAGGTCACAGAAGGCCCCATGACCCGTTCCAAGGCTAGGAGGCTCAAGGATGGATTCATACTTTCTGTTCAAGCTATCCTAGACAATATGGACGAATCACTAAACATGCCAATAGCTCAACCCACCAAAGTAGAGCATCTCAACTAGCCAAGTGATGACTTGAGCAATGCCTTTGCGCAACTCAATATCACTCTGGTAAGGAAGCTTATTTGGCTGAAACTGACAATGATGGTTATGTGGCAGGAATGGATGTGGAAGAAGACCCCATTACTGATGAAGAAGGCCTTAAAGACTCAAGTATTAAAGTACCAGAAATAGAAGACCAAGTCATGAGTTCTACCAAGGTTGATCCAGACGCCCTCAAGATCAACTACCTAGCAAAGAAGGCCAACACTGAACCAAGGGAAGTCTTTACTTTATTTACACTTTGTGCAGGTAAGATGGGTCAGTCTAGTGGTTCCTAGAACTCGCCTATCCCACAAGCAACCAGGGTTCGAGACCAAGACTTAGCTTAGGCCTTATTTTCTTTTATTTTGCAACTTTCCTTTTTGGTCTTAAACCGGGCAATGTTAGTTTTCTATTCTTTCGTTTAAAACCTTAAGTCCTGTCGTTTTGAGTCTTTTTCCTTTTCTTGAGTCGACCATTAGGTCAAGGCTGAAGGACTATTAATAAAGTCCCACACGCAGCCGTTGTAACATACAACTTTTTACCCTAGATCAATATACGAGTCAGTTTGCCCCTAAAGCAAGCCGCAGCCGACTTCTTCTTTCTTGTGAGATTCAAGTGAGAAGAGTCTTGAACTGTATCAAGGATCCATCATCATCCTTGTGGTGTTCTTCGTTCCATTATCTTCATCATCAATCGATCCAACAAGAGAGAGCGTGCAAGCCAGCTTGTTAGATTCCATCCACACTTGATCTCTCATCCGGTTAAGTGTTCATCCAACGACCATCCTTTGTTCTCAAGAGAGTGCGTGAAAGCCAGCTTGAGAATCCATCATCACCACCCTTCCAAAGACTCCTCCGAGTCTTATATCATTTGGTATCAGAGCCAAAGGTTCCTACCTTTGGATTTTCTTACCCTCTATCTTTAGATCTTTTGTTTCTCTTGTTCTTTAGCTTAGTAAAACGAAAACCCAAAACTATTTGCTTCTGTTATTGCTTCTGTTATTGCTTATTGTCGTGTAAGTTTAACTATAAAAACCCATAAAAATTATTTGAGTTGCACTTAGTTGTTTGCTTAGGTTGATATCCGTTTTAAACGAAAAAGAAAAATCATAAAAAGTTCATTTCTCTTGCTAGTGTTCGTGTAGTTCATAACTTGTTTTCTTATCAGAAATCGAGTTTACCTTGCTCAATAGGTTGTTAGATCTTTAAAAATTCGAAAAGCCAAAAAAAATTTAGTTTCTTTCCTTTTTTCGACCTCCCGATATTCCTTTTGGTCGAGTTTCCTTTTTTTAGTTTGAATCCTTGCGGCTGGTTCCTTCTTCCTTTTCTTTCTTTTGTTTTCGAAAAACCCTAAAGAAAATTTCCTTTTTCTCTCTTTTTCCTTTTACCTTTTTACTTAGTCAAAAAAGAAAAGGGAAAGAGTTTTCCATTTCGATTAGAAACCCTTTTAGTTACCGTTGGTATTTAACCTTTTGTTTTTTTTGAGTGAGTCTAGTACATCAGCCGAACAATGGGAGACCTTGGAACTAATGGAGTTAACCCTCCAACCATGGAGCAGATCATGACGGCTATGAGAGACAAGATGAGGGCTGTCATAGGAGAGTTTGGCCAGCAGATCAATGCCAGACTGAACCGACTGGAGCAACCTCAAAGGAGAGGCCCAATCCGCAACCAAAACCCCAATCCGGACGATGAAGATGGGGATGATGAGAGCATGCCCAGCCTAGAGGAAGATGATCCTCTCCAAAACCGCAATCCTAGGAGACAGGATCCCCTTAGGAACAACCAAGCTAGAGAGGTACACACTAGAGAACAAAACAAAGACATTAAACTAGTTCCTCCTACTTTTGCAGGTAAGTCCAATCCGGAAGTGTACTTGGACTGGGAGAAACGCCTAGAATACATTTTTGAATGTTATGGCTATGGAGAGAACAAGAAGGTGGCCTTAGCAGCAGCTCAACTCACTGAGAATGCCCTGGTATGGTGGGACAGGAATGTAGCTGAAAGAAGAAGGAACCGATTTGGGGAAGTCACAACTTGGACTGACATGAAATACCTTTTGAGGTTGAGGTATGTTCCTGATTATTACCACAGAGACTTACAAAAACGTTTTCGCAAGTTATATCAGGGTAATAGGTCAGTAGAAGAATACTTTGAAGAGATTGAGAATCTAATGCACTCACTGGAGTTGGAAGAATCCGAGGAACCTTTGATGGCTCAATTCATTGATGGACTCCAAGAACGTATCTCCAGGAAGGTGGAAAGAACTCAATATAGTGGTTTGCATGAGCTCATGCATCTAGCCGTGCAGATTGAGCAGCAGATCAAACGCAAGACAGCCAATGCTGGACGTGCCAGAACAACTGCACCATGGGCATCTAATGTCAACAAACCAGCCGACAAAGGTAAGGCTGTAGAGATTGATTCTCGGTTCAAAGGTAAGGGTAGTGAGCCAAACAAAGGTCCGATACAAGAGCATAATAAGAGCACTAACCAACAAAGAACTCGAGATATTACTTGTTTTAGATGTCAGGGGCGAGGTCATATGGCTAAAGAATGCCCAAACCAGAGGATCATTACCATAACTGCCAATGGAGACTATGAGTCTCAAGATGAAGCTGACATGGAAGAGATTGAGTCAGGAGAAGAAGTGGAGTATCCAGACACTGGAGAAATGTTGGTTACTAGGAGAGTGTTGAGTGTGACCATCAACCCAGAGGAAAAGGCTCAAAGAGAAAACCTCTTCCACACTCGTTGCACCATCAAAGCTAAGGTATGTAACTTGGTAATAGATGGAGGATCTTGTACTAATGTGGCTAGCAAGTACATGGTGGACAGGTTAGGTCTTGAAACAACCAAGCATCCCCGACCATATAGGCTGCAATGGTTAGACAACAAGACTGAGTTGAAGGTCACCGAGCAAGTCAACATCCCTTTTAGTGTTGGCAAGTATCAAGATGAATTCTTATGTGATGTAGTTCCAATGCAAGCCGGCCATATCCTATTAGGAAGACCATGGCAGTTTGATAGAGCCACCTTTCACAATGGCCGAACCAACTACTACTCTTTCAAATTCAAGGACCGCAAATACAAATTAGCCCCTCTTAGCCCATCCGAAGTGCAAGAGCTCCAAGCTAAGATGAACAAGGAGGATCAGGTAAGTAAAACTAACCTTATGATTTCTCCTGGTTCTATTATTAAGACTTTAAGTGCCAAGGGCACCGTGCTGCTAATGATTCTTAAAGAGTGTCTAAGTATAGGAAACCAGGAACTCCAACTTCCAACACAAGCCCAAGCCGTGCTAGACAAGTTTCAAGATGTGTTTCCTGATGAGATACCAGCCGGTTTGCCTCCTATCAGAGGGATAGAGCACCAGATAGACCTTGTTCCCGGTTCTGCCTTGCCAAATAAACCAGCTTATAGGATGAACCCAGAGGAGACAAAGGAGCTGGAAAAGCAGGTGCAAGACCTCATGGCCAAAGGATACATCCGGGAGAGTCTAAGTCCTTGTGCTGTGCCAGTCCTACTAGTTCCCAAGAAGGATGGGTCATGGAGGATGTGTGTGGATTGTAGGGCCATCAACAACATTACCATCAAGTATAGGCACCCCATCCCACGTCTAGATGGCATGCTTGATGAACTGAGTGGAGCCACCATATTTTCTAAGGTTGATCTAAGGAGTGGATACCACCAAGTGAGGATGTGTGAAGGAGACAAGTGGAAGACTGCTTTCAAGACAAAGCAAGGTCTATACGAGTGGTTGGTCATGCCCTTTGGCTTAACCAATGCACCAAGCACTTTCATGCGCCTCATGAATCAGGTTCTTAGGGCCTTTATAAGTAAATTTGTTGTTGTCTATTTTGATGACATACTTATTTACAGTAAGGGCTTAGATGACCATCTTAAACATTTAGAACTTGTGTTACTTACACTTCGGAAGGAAGGTCTATATGCCAACCTAAAGAAGTGCACCTTTTGTACTGACCAACTTGTCTTCTTAGGTTTTGTAGTAAGCAAACAGGGTGGTGCGGCCTGGATAGGCTTGTTCTCCACGGATCACTTGAAGGGGATGGATAGAGGGTTGATCAAGAGGCTACTAGCACTCGGATCTGATGATGGACTGCTCTCCTTGGCGATGGGGATGCCTCAGAGATGTGTTGCTACTCAATGACACAAGATTACCTTGTATTGTCGTTGAGGGATCACAAGCAATTCCTTCCTTTAGATGAAGATCAATGTTCCTTTAGCTGAACAGAGAAAGCAGAAGAACTAGGCAAGCAATTGCTAAAAGATTTCGAGTTTATTGATTGAGTTTCAAGCTGCCTGCGGCGCTTGCTTAAATAGAAAGCTACATCTAACCCTAAACCTAAACCGAGATGGTTTTGGTTTTGTCTAACCCTAAACCTAAACCGAATTGAAATTGGTTTTGTCTAACCCTAACCCTAAACCCAATTGAAATTGGTTTACTACTCTGAATCGAAAATCCTAATCCTAATTGTCTTTGGTTTGCTGGTTCAATTTAAGTACAAATCGAAATCACATTAAACCAACATGCTGGTTCTTCACTCTTGATCGATTCCTCCTCTTGTCTCACGTGCTCAAGCAGAGCTAGCAAAGCTTGCCTCTGAGCTTTTGTCTTTGATCTTGTAATTGGTCCAACTGAGAAGATCAAGTCATCTTGAGCTGCATTCTGATCCATCTCTTCCTCTCCACTCATCCAGTCGGCTACATAGGGATCTACTTGTTCTAGTTCCTCCATCAGCTCCTGGACCTCTCCCTGGTAAGCCTCCTCTTCTAGTTCTTTGGCGTCTTGGCAATGGGATTGACTGGAGGTTGCATTTGACCCAATGGTGGTCACACCATCCCCTCCTCCTTTAAAAGGATTTGACCTCAAATCCGATTCATCTGCCACAAAAGGAATCAAGTCAGAAACGTTGAATGTTGAGCTAATGTTGTACTTACCTTCAAGATCAATCTGATAAGCATTGTTGTTGATCCTCTTGAGCACTTTGAATGGCCCGTCTGTCCTTCGCATCAGCTTGGACTTTCTCTCATTAGGAAACCTTTCCTTCCTGAGATGGATCCACACGAGATCACCTGGTTCTAGCACCAACTCTCTCCTGCCTTTGTTCTTCTTTCTTGCATACATTTTGGTGCGGTCCTCTATGTTTCTCCTGACCTGTTCATGCAAAGATCTAAAAAACTCGGCCTTCTTCTGACCATCAAGGTTAGTCTGCTCTTTCAAAGGTAAAGCCAACAAGTCTAATGGAGACAAGGGATTGAATCCATAGACGGCTTGAAAAGGGGTGAGCTTAGTGGCTGAATGCATTGACCTATTGTATGCAAACTCTACATGCGGCAAACAATCCTCCCAAGTCCTAATGTTCTTTTTGATGATAGCACGCAAGAGGGTAGACAATGTCCTATTGACAGTCTCAGTTTGCCCATCAGTTTGTGGATGACAAGTGGTTGAGAATAGCAATCTAGTTCCTAGTTTCCCCCACAATGTTTTCCAGAAATAGCTAAGGAACTTAGAGTCCCTATCAGAAACTATGGTCCTGGGCATTCCATGCAACCTAACAACCTCTCTAAAGAATAGATCAGCCACTAAGGATGCATCATCAGTCTTATGGCAAGGTATGAAATGTGCCATCTTGGAAAACCTATCAACCACCACAAAGATGCTATCTCTACCCTTTCTAGTTCTAGGCAGTCCCAAAACAAAGTCCATAGAGATATCAACCCAAGGTTCAGTAGGGATAGGGAGTGGAGTATACAAACCTGTTGGTTGCACCTTGGACTTGGCTTGTTTGCACACGACACACCTTGAGCACACCTTCTCCACTTCTTTCTTCATGTTAGGCCAATAGAAGTGTTCTTGCAAGGTAGACAGTGTCTTGGCTACGCCAAAGTGTCCCATCAACCCTCCTCCATGAGCTTCTCTGACATAAAGTTCCCTCAAAGAACCACAAGGCACACACAAGCGGTTATCATAGAAAAGAAACCCTTTCACTTGATAGAACTTTCCACTAGCATGTTTCTCAGTGTTTCTAAAAACTTCCTGAAACTCTGGATCATCAGCATAACAAGACTTAAGGTGTTCAAATCCCAAAAGTTTTGTTTCCATAGAAGATAGTAGAACATACCTTCTTGAGAGTGCATCAGCAACTACATTCTCTTTACCTTGCTTGTACTGGATGACATAAGGGAATGTCTCAATGAACTCAACCCACCTAGCATGCCTCTTGTTCAGCTTCTGTTGCCCTTTGATATGCTTAAGAGATTCATGATCTGTATGGATCACAAACTCTTTAGGCCAAAGGTAGTGCTGCCACGTTTGTAGAGCTCTCACCAAGGCATACAGCTCCTTGTCATAGGTTGGGTAGTTCAATGTGGCGCCTCCAAGCTTCTCACTGAAGTAAGCTATAGGCCTCTTTTCTTGCATCAGCACGGCTCCAATTCCCACTCCAGATGCATCACACTCTATCTCAAAAGTTTTAAGAAAGTCAGGGAGTACAAGTAAAGGAGCACTGGTTAACTTCCCTTTCAGCAACTGAAATGCATCATCCTGAGCTTGCCCCCATGCGAATCCCACATTCTTCTTGATGACTTCAGTGAGTGGGGCAGCAATGGTGCTGAAGTCTTTCACAAACCTCCTGTAGAAGCCAGCAAGTCCATGAAAACTTCTGACTTCTCCAATGGTTTTAGGAGTCGGCCACTCCTTGATAGCTTTCACCTTCTCTTCATCAACCTGTATGCCCTGTGATGTAACAACAAAACCTAGAAAGACAAGGTTATCTGTTCCAAATGAGCACTTCTTGTAGTTAGCATACAGATTCTCTTTCCTAAGCACATCTAAAACCTGTCTCAAGTGCTCAACATGTTCTTTCATGGTCTTACTATAAATGAGAATATCATCAAAGTAAACGACCACAAATCGACCTATAAGAGCTCTCAAGACATGGTTCATCAACCTCATGAAAGTGCTAGGGGCGTTAGTAAGACCAAATGGCATAACAAGCCACTCATACAATCCTAACTTAGTCTTAAAAGCAGTTTTCCACTCATCTCCTTCTTTCATTCTAATCTGGTGGTAACCACTCTTTAAGTCAACCTTAGAAAAGACACATGAACCGTGTAACTCATCTAACATGTCATCTAAGCGAGGGATAGGATGTCTATACTTAACTGTGATGTTGTTGATGGCTCGGCAATCCACACACATGCGCCAGCTTCCATCCTTCTTGGGTACCAGTAGAACAGGTACAGCACAAGGACTCATGCTCTCTCTGATGTGGCCCTTCTCCAAGAGATCATTGACTTGTTTCTGAAGCTCCTTGGTCTCAACAGGGTTGGTCCTGTATGCTGGACGGTTTGGGAGTGAAGCTCCTGGTACAAAGTCAATTTGGTGCTCAATGCCTCTGATGGGTGGCAAACCAATTGGATTATCTTCTGGAAAGACATCCCTATACTCCTGCAAAAGATACTCAATCTCTTTTGGAATAATTGGTTCATGATTAGCCCCTGTGGTTAGTAATTCTTTGAACAAAACAAGGATCATGGGCTGTTGAGTGTTCAATGCCTCCTTGATCTCTTTAGAAGAAGCAAAAAGGTTATGAGTACTTACCTTGGCCGTGTCCTCCTTGAGTGAAGCTGAAACTGTGGCCTTAGCTTCTTCTCTTCTCAGCTTAAGTTGCACCTGATCTTGATGCACTTCTTGTGGAGTCAATGGCATCAGAGTGATGTTCCTTTCCTTGTGAACAAAGGAATGCCTATTCGTGTAGCCATCATGCACTGCCCTCTTGTCATATTGCCATGGGCGGCCCAGCAAGATGTGACTAGCCTCCATAGATAGGACATCACAAGTGATCTCATCCTGGTATCTCCCAATTGTCAGGGGCACCATCACTTGTTTGGTCACTCGCATTTCACCTTCTTCACTTAGCCACTGGAGTGTGTATGGCTTGGGGTGATTGCGGACAGTAAGGCTCAGCTTGTTCACTAGTGTCTCACTTGCCACGTTTGTGCAGCTTCCTCCATCAATGATCAGGCTACACACCTTGTCTAGGACTAAACACCTGGTGTGAAACAAGTTCTCTCTCTGTTCATGTTCTTTCGCCTTTGGTTGAACATTGAGAGTCCTCCTGGTGACTAGAAGTTCTCCCTTGACAGGGTAATCCACGTCCTCATCAGATAGCTCCTCTTCATCCTCCGAGACTACATCTCCATTGTCAAGCAGGACCATAACCTTCTTGTTGGTGCACTCATTAGCATAGTGTCCAAAGCCATGACACTTGAAGCACTTGACATTCCGGGACCTAGCAGGTGTTGCTAGTCCTTTGCCCTTGTCATCACGAGTGGAACCTACTGCTGAGGTTCCTTCTTTAGGCTTAGAGAAGGATTTGTCATCCTTTGAGTAGGCTGGTTTTGAAGCAGATCCGAATTGAGATTTGGCAGTGCTTCTTCTTTTGTTTTGTTGCTCAATCAGAATGGCTTTGTGCAACAACTCATTCATGTCCTCATAGTCTTGTAGCTCCACCCTATCTTGGATTTCCCGGTTGAGTCCTCCTTGGAATCTAGCCATGGTTGCTTCAGCATCCTCAACCACTTCAGCCTTCATGATGAGTGTCTCCAACTCCTGGTGATAGTCCTCTACACTCTTTGTGCCTTGAGAAAGTCTTCTCAATCTCTGGTGAAGGTCTCGTCCATAGTGAGCAGGGACAAACCTCTTCTTCATCAAGGTTTTCATCTCAAACCAGGAGGTGATTTGGGGCTCTCCATTGCGCCTCCTTGTTGTTGCAATCTGCTCCCACCAGTTTATAGCATAACCACAGAATTCAGTGGCTGCTAGCTTGACCTTCCTCTCCTCAGTGTAGTGTTTATTGACCTTAATAAATAAAGAAGACAAGAAATAAAGAGGATGATCTTACTTGGGAGAGAAGACATTAGTAACTTGACACACAAGGAAGCTCATCCGAGACCTAGAAGAAACGTGAGAGGCAAGGAAGAAAGAAGACATTAACTCGCCAAGTTTGAATATTCAAACTTGGAGGGAACCGGTGGAGACAAGAAAACCAAGGGGAGAATAGTTTATTAATAAAAGGAGCATGTGCTCTCAGCAACTTGCCAGACAAGGAGCAGAACTGCAAGAGAATTGTTTATCCAGCAACTTGCCAGACAAGTTGCACTCGCCAACCTGCACATCCCACTTACCTGCCGAGAACATGCTTTACTTCTCCCACACCAGACAATCGATCCAGAATAGCATGGGCTGGTTATTATATGGTTTATATTGTTTATTCCTGTATGGGCAGAAGGCATCTTATTGCTGTCTATTTAATACCTTGTAACCTCATTATTCAGAAGCAAGGAAAACAACCCTTCCTCATTCTCATTCTCTCTCGCAGACAAACACATAAACACTCTCTCTCCTTTCTGGTTACGGATCAAACTCACTCTTTCTCTTGTGTTCTTGAGTGTTCTTAACATTATTCTTCATATTCTTACATGGTATCAGAGCTATTTGGCTCCTAAACCCAGTTTCCTTCCGCAAAACTACTCTATTCTCATTCACTCTTTATTATTCTCATCCTTGAAACTTATTTCTCATCCGCAAATCTAAACTCAACTTTCTGAAATGGAGCAAAACAAAGCAATGATTGTTCCGGTTACTCTCAAGGGAGTTAACTACCTTCTCTGGTCAAGATTGATCAAAAACGCCCTTGGTGGAAAAGGCTTATGGTCCCATATTACTTCAGGGGAAGCGCCAAAACAAACTATCCAAGGAGAAGATGGCAAAGAGATCGTGGAGGCAGATGAAGGCAAATGGAGTCAAGAGGACTTTATGGTGCTGAACATCCTCCAGAGCTCACTTGATGGTCCCATAATGGAGGCCTACTCATACTGTGAAACCGCAAAGGAGTTGTGGGATACCCTCCAGAAGGTCTATGGAAACATATCCAACCTCAGTAGGGTCTTTGAAGTGAAGAAGGCTATCAACTGCCTGAACCAGGAAGATGCGGACTTCAATCAACACTTTGGTAAGTTCAGAGCTCTCTGGGCAGAACTGGAGATGTTGAGGCCAAGTACCACTGATTCAACCATCCTGAATGAAAGGCGTGAGCAAGATAAGGTATTCGGTCTACTCCTCACTCTCAATCCAGGATACAACGATCTCATCAAACATCTACTAAGGGCAGACAAGTTACCTACCCTTGAGGAGGTATGCGCTCAAATCCAAAAAGAGCAAGGCTCAGTGGGACTCTTTGGTGTAAAAGGCGACCTTAACATGGCTCACAAAGCTGAAGCCTCAGCCAATAAGGCATATTTCAAACCAGAGAACAGGCGAATCACTTGCGAGCATTGCAAAAGGAATGGACATATGAAGAACCAGTGCTGGATTCTTCATCCTCACCTCCGACCTCCATCACGGTTCAACCAAGCTAGAGCACATGAAGCTGCTAGAGCACAAGAAGCAGCATATCAGAATGCCCAGCCCTTGATTCAACCGGTGCATCAACAAAACGGAGGAAGAGCCATGAACTCAACCGCACACATTGCTGGAACTTCGACTCAACTCCAACAAGAGGACTCTCTAATCCGCAAGTCAGACATTGAGGCTCTCATAAAAGCCCTCAATGCAAACTCTGGTAACACTAGTAATAATGGTCATAATGCTTTCAATACCATCCAGTATAATTCTAGAACGGTTAGGCCTTTAATTATAGATTCAGGAGCTTCACACCATATGATAAGAGATGCTAAACTGATTAGTAACGTTAAACCGGCTCTAGGAAGTGTTACAATAGCAAATGGTGATAAGGTACCCATTGAGGGCATAGGGAATTTGAAGTTATTTGATAAAGAATCTAAGGCTTTATACATGCCCTCCTTTACTTCCAATTTACTCTCGGTAAAAAAGGCAACTTGTGATCTTAACTGCCATGTGATCTTTAGTCCTAATGAGGTTCATTTTCAGGATATTGAGACCAGTAAGATGATTGGAAAAGGTGTGAGCAAAGGAGATCTCTATTTGCTTGAAGACACTGAACTTAAAACAAATTTACCTTATGCTTTTAATTCTGCTTCTGTTTTAAATACAAGTGCTTTGTGGCATGCTAGATTAGGTCATCCTCATACTCGTGCCTTAGGATTGATGTTACCTAACATGTCTTTTAAGAATGATAGCTGTGAGGCTTGTATTCTTGGTAAACATTGCAGAACTGTTTTCCCTAAATCAAATTCTATTTATGAACATTGCTTTGATCTAGTTCACTCAGATGTCTGGACCGCACCTTGTGTGTCTAGGGAAAACCACAAATACTTTGTCACGTTTATAGATGAGAAATCAAAGTATACTTGGCTGACCTTAATCCAATCTAAAGATAGGGTACTAGAAGCCTTTATTAACTTCCAAAGCTATATCACTAACCATTTCAATGCCAAGATTAAGGTTTTTAGGTCAGACAATGGTGGTGAGTACACAAGCCACAACTTCAAGAACTATTTAACTAAACATGGAATCATCCATCAAACCAGTTGCCCATACACACCTCAACAAAATGGAGTGGCAGAGAGGAAGAATAGACATCTCATGGAGGTTGCGAGGAGTATGATGTTCCACACTAATGTCCCAAAACGTTTTTGGGGTGATGCTGTGGTATCCGCATGTTACTTGATCAATAGAACACCTACACGGGTCCTCCATGATGTCTCTCCCTATGAGGTATTGAATAAAACTAAACCCTCTCTTGAGCATTTGCGTGTGTTTGGATGTCTCTGTTTTGTTTTGATTCCAGGAGAACAAAGAAATAAACTTGAAGCCAAAAGTGTCAAAGCCATATTTATTGGGTACTCTGCGAATCAAAAGGGATATAAGTGTTATGTACCAGAAACCAGGAGGGTAATGGTCTCAAGGGATGTCAAATTTGTGGAATCAAAAGGGTATTATGATGAGAAAAGCTGGGATAACCTTAAAGATCTCTCAGACACCCCATCCGACAGAGCAACCAACTTGAGGATCATACTGGAGAGCCTTGGTGTTCACCAGCCCACGGAAAATGAGACTACAAGTAGGGCGCCTCATCAAACCGCAGATACAGCTCCAGAGGGCTTCCCGGCTGATCATGAGGGGGGCAACCAACCAGAACCAGAAGGAACAATGCGGCATGAAGGTTCTGAAAGCCATGATCAACCTGATCACCCACAAGATCATGAGGATGAGGACACTGAAGAACAAGTGCACACTGAAGAGCAAGCACAAGTACAACCATTAAGAAGAAGCACCAGGATTAGACATGATCCAGAAACCTGGAAAAATAAAAGGGTATACTTCAATGCCAATGTAGTCTCTCATCCCACTCAGGCAGTGTGTTCTTTGGCCCAATATCCAGAAGAACATCAAGCCTTCATAAGCAACGTAGATCAAGAGTATCTTCCAAGAACTTATGAAGAAGCCATGGCAGATGATGAGTGGAGAGCATCGGTTGAAGATGAAATCAATGCCATGATCAAGAATGATACATGGTTTGAGACTGAACTTCCCAAAGGAAAGAAAGCAGTAACAAGCCGGCTCATCTACACCATCAAGTATCTAGCTAATGGAAAACCAGAAAGAAAGAAGACAAGGCTGGTAGCAAGGGGATTCACTCAAACTTATGGAGAAGACTACTTGGATACATTTGCACCAGTAGCAAAACTTCACACCATCAGAATTATACTGTCACTTGCAACCAACTTGGAATGGGATCTATGGCAAATGGATGTGAAGAACGCTTTTCTTCAAGGAGAACTAGAGGATGAGGTCTACATGCGTCCTCCTCCTGGTCTAGAAGACATGGTCAAACCAGGAAATGTGTTGAGACTCAAGAAGGCCATCTATGGGCTGAAGCAATCACCAAGAGCATGGTACCATAAGCTCAGCACTACCCTTAATGGAAAAGGGTTCAGTAGATCTGAGGCAGACCATACTCTATTCACTCTCACCAGCCAACAAGGTATAGTAGTCATCCTTGTGTATGTTGATGATATCATCATCACAGGGAGTGACAAAGAAGGTATACAAATCACCAAGGCGTATTTAAAATCTGTTTTTGATATTAAAGATTTAGGTGAACTAAAGTACTTTCTTGGAATAGAAGTATGCCGATCTAAAGAAGGGCTATTCTTATCCCAAAGAAAGTACACACTTGATCTCTTGAATGGAGCAGGTATGCTTGGAGAGAAACCAGCAAAGACTCCACTAGAGGATGGCTATAAAATCTTGCGTGAGGGGGAGTATGAGGCAACATCATTTGATGATCCAAAACAATACAGAAGACTAGTGGGTAAGCTTATCTATTTAACTATCACTAGACCTGATATTTGTTTTGCTGTGAACCAGGTGAGCCAGCATATGCAAGTGCCAAAGGTTCATCACTGGAAAATGGTGGAGAGGATACTTAGATATCTTAATGGAGCTCCCGGACAAGGAATATGGATGGGATGTAATGGCAACACAGAAGTAGTAGGATACTGTGATGCTGATTGGGCAGGAGACAGAAATGATAGGAAATCCACTACGGGCTATTGCACCTTCATTGGAGGCAATTTGGTAACTTGGAAGAGCAAGAAGCAAAAGGTGGTTTCATGTTCAAGTGCTGAAGCTGAATATAGAGCCATGAGGAAACTTACAAACGAGCTGGTATGGATTAAAGGATTACTCAAAGATTTGGGAGTCGAGATTACTTCTCCAATCACAATGCATTGTGATAACCAAGCAGCCATTCACATAGCCTCAAACTCAGTGTTTCATGAGAGGACGAAGCACATTGAAGTGGACTGCCATAAGGTGAGACAAATGGTGATCCAAGAAGTCATATTGCCGTGCTACACAAGGAGTGAAGATCAGTTGGCCGACATTTTCACTAAAGCCGCAAGTACCAAGGTGTGTGAGTCCATTTATCCTAAACTTGGACTCACTGACATTACCAAGGCATAATTCTCTTAGCCATGGAGCTTCTACTCTTTCCTTAGTATGTTTTTGTCCCAAAAACAGGGTTTTGCATATTAAGGTTTTAATGAGGGAAGTCTTCATGGTTTCCAAGCTTGATCATTGTATTGGATCAAGCTTGAGGGGGAGTATTGACCTTAATAAATAAAGAAGACAAGAAATAAAGAGGATGAGCTTACTTGGGAGAGAAGACATTAGTAACTTGACACACAAGGAAGCTCATCCGAGACCTAGAAGAAACGTGAGAGGCAAGGAAGAAAGAAGACATTAACTCGCCAAGTTTGAATATTCAAACTTGGAGGGAACCGGTGGAGACAAGAAAACCAAGGGGAGAATAGTTTATTAATAAAAGGAGCATGTGCTCTCAGCAACTTGCCAGACAAGGAGCAGAACTGCAAGAGAATTGTTTATCCAGCAACTTGCCAGACAAGTTGCACTCGCCAACCTGCACATCCCACTTACCTGCCGAGAACATGCTTTACTTCTCCCACACCAGACAATCGATCCAGAATAGCATGGGCTGGTTATTATATGGTTTATATTGTTTATTCCTGTATGGGCAGAAGGCATCTTATTGCTGTCTATTTAATACCTTGTAACCTCATTATTCAGAAGCAAGGAAAACAACCCTTCCTCATTCTCATTCTCTCTCGCAGACAAACACATAAACACTCTCTCTCCTTTCTGGTTACGGATCAAACTCACTCTTTCTCTTGTGTTCTTGAGTGTTCTTAACATTATTCTTCATATTCTTACAGTGTTGGCATCCGAAGACCAACTCTATCTTCTTCTCCCATTCCAAGTAGGCGTCAGGATCATTCTTGCCATGGAATGGTGGTATCCTCAGCTTGAGGCTACCAAGGTTGTCATCAGCCTGCACCCTTCTGTTGTGGTGCCTAGGTTGTTGTCCATCCAGTGAGTCTCCTTCACTCTCTTCTGCGGACTCAAGTTGCTCCTCAACCTCTTCCATTGCACGAGCTCCTCTCCTAGGTCTCATCCTAGCTCGTCCAGCACCTACACCTGCAACATGATCATTACCAGGTAAGTCAACGTTAGCTCGGTTAACTCTCTCCATTCTCCTGGTTATCTCAGCGATCATGGCTTCAAACTGCAGTTGATCAAGCCGGATTTGTTGAACAACAGGTTCTCCCACATCCTCTCCTTCTCTTCTTTCAGCCATAGTAACCTGAAAAGCAAGTTAGAAAAGCCAAATAACAAACAAGCTCTCTCTCACTCGGTTTTTAGTTGCCAAGTCTCTGCCTTTCTCACGAGTTCAGTTAAGATTCAAAGCTCTTTCTCCTAAGCTCTAGAACTTTTATCCCAAGTGATTTAGATAGACAGATTGAAAGAGTTTGGTCACCAATCCGCTTTACCACCCCAGCTGGATTTCTCCTCAGCTCTTTGTTCTTTTCTTTTTTTTTTTTTTTTTTTGATTTGGCCGATCTCTTTCTGTTTTTAGATCTTAGACCACTTTTTCTTTTGATTTTTTTTAGGGGTTGGCCGGATCAGCTTACAACAGATAGAAAGAGAAGAAGTATTTGATGGAATGATAGATCTGAGTAGACAACACGAACCCTAACCTTCAAGTGGCTCTGATACCACTTGGTGCGGCCTGGATAGGCTTGTTCTCCACGGATCACTTGAAGGGGATGGATAGAGGGTTGATCAAGAGGCTACTAGCACTCGGATCTGATGATGGACTGCTCTCCTTGGCGATGGGGATGCCTCAGAGATGTGTTGCTACTCAATGACACAAGATTACCTTGTATTGTCGTTGAGGGATCACAAGGAATTCCTTCCTTTAGATGAAGATCAATGTTCCTTTAGCTGAACAGAGAAAGCAGAAGAACTAGGCAAGCAATTGCTAAAAGATTTCGAGTTTATTGATTGAGTTTCAAGCTGCCTGCGGCGCTTGCTTAAATAGAAAGCTTCATCTAACCCTAAACCTAAACCGAGATGGTTTTGGTTTTGTCTAACCCTAAACCTAAACCGAATTGAAATTGGTTTTGTCTAACCCTAACCCTAAACCCAATTGAAATTGGTTTACTACTCTGAATCGAAAATCCTAATCCTAATTGTCTTTGGTTTGCTGGTTCAATTTAAGTACAAATCGAAATCACATTAAACCAACATGCTGGTTCTTCACTCTTGATCGATTCCTCCTCTTGTCTCACGTGCTCAAGCAGAGCTAGCAAAGCTTGCCTCTGAGCTTTTGTCTTTGATCTTGTAATTGGTCCAACTGAGAAGATCAAGTCATCTTGAGCTGCATTCTGATCCATCTCTTCCTCTCCACTCATCCAGTCGGCTACATAGGGATCTACTTGTTCTAGTTCCTCCATCAGCTCCTGGACCTCTCCTTGGTAAGCCTCCTCTTCTAGTTCTTTGGCGTCTTGGCAATGGGATTGACTGGAGGTTGCATTTGACCCAATGGTGGTCACACCACAGGGCCTACAAGTAGATGGAGAGAAGGTCAAAGCCATTCAAGAATGGCCTACACCAACCACCATTGGTCACGTTAGGAGTTTCCACGGATTAGCCAGCTTCTATAGGCGTTTTGTGAGGGATTTCAGCACCATAGCTGCCCCCTTAACTGCTGTGATCAAGAAGAATGTTCCTTTCTCATGGAGACATGCTCAAAACGTTGCATTCAACACCTTAAAGGTCAAGCTGACCCAGGCACCAGTTTTAGCCCTTCCTGACTTTGCTGAGATGTTTGAGGTCGAGTGTGATGCATCCGGAGTAGGCATAGGGGCTGTACTGCACCAAAGGAAGAAACCAGTGGCCTTTTTCAGTGAAAAACTAAGTGGTGCAACCCTCAACTACCCTACCTATGATAAGGAGTTGTATGCCTTAGTTAGGGCTCTAGATACCTGGCAACATTACTTGATATCCAAGGAATTCATCATCCATACCGACCATGAAACTCTCAAGCACCTGAGAGGTCAGACGTCACTCAAGAGAAGACATGCTAAGTGGCTGGAGTTTATTGAGACCTTCCCCTATGTCATTAAGTACAAGAAGGGAAAGGAGAATGTGGTTGCTGATGCTTTATCCAGGAGGCACGCACTGATCACTACCATGGATGCAAAGGTGCTGGGGTTTGAACACATTAAGGAGTTGTACCAAGACGACCCGGAGTTGAAGGAGGCTTTCCAGTCATGTGGAAAGGGAGCTTTCCAAGCCTATCATTTGCACGAGGGGTTTCTGTTCAGAGACAAGAGACTTTGCATACCTCAGTGCTCAATGAGGGACCTCATCCTTCAAGAGGCACACGGTGGGGGTCTTATGGGACACTTTGGTGTAGACAAGACCTTGGCTATTGTAACTGATCATTTCTTCTGGCCACACCTAAAGAGATATGTGGAGAGGCATTGTGCTAGATGTGTACCTTGCCACAAGGCCAAGTCCAGGTCACACCCACATGGTCTATATTTACCTTTACCAATTCCTAATGCTCCTTGGGAGGATGTTTCTATGGATTTTGTCTTAGGTTTACCCAAGATTAAACACAAGGATTCAATCTTTGTGGTGGTGGACCGTTTCTCCAAGATGGCCCACTTCATTCCATGTGACAAGAGCAATGATGCCACTCAAACCGCAAACTTATTCTTTAAGGAAGTGGTGCGTTTACATGGGTTACCAAGAACTATTGTGTCTGACCGAGACACCAAATTCCTGAGCCATTTCTGGAGGACCCTGTGGAAGAAGCTTGGCACCAAACTACTCTTCTCCACGACCTATCATCCTCAAACAGATGGACAAACAGAAGTGGTAAACCGAACCCTCTCTACTTTACTTAGAGTAACACTTGGTAAAAACTTAAGCACTTGGTTAGACTGCATCCCCTTAATTGAGTTTGCTTATAACCATGCTACTCATTCTGCTACTAAGATGTCACCTTTTGAAGTTGTTTATGGTTTTAATCCACTAACCCCTTTGGATCTTAAGCCAATTCCACAAGTTGAGCAAGTTAATCAGGATGGCCTAAAGAAAGGGGAAGCTGTGAGGAAGTTACATCAGAAGGTCTGGGAGAACATCATCAAGAAAACTGAGGACTACAAGAGGAGTGCTGACAAGAAACGCAAGGAGATGACCTTTGAACCCGGAGAATGAGTCTGGCTCCACATGAGGACCGAGAGGTTCCCACAGAAAAGAAGTTCTAAACTATCACCTAGAGGAGATGGTCCATTCAGAGTGTTGGAAAAGATCAATGACAATGCCTATCGCCTAGAACTTCCAGGTGAGTTCAACATTTCCCATACGTTCAATGTTGCTGACTTGTCTCCTTATCTTGCAGATGAACCACTTTTGAGGTCAAAACCTTCTGAAGGGGGAGGGAATGATGAGGTCATGGACCAGAACCAAGTTCCCATCACCATTCCTAAGGTCACAGAAGGCCCCATGACCCGTTCCAAGGCTTGGAGGCTCAAGGATGGATTCATACTTGCTGTTCAAGCTATCCTAGACAATATGGACAAATCACTAAACATGCAAATAGCTCAACCCACCAAAGTAGAGCATATCAACGAGCCAAGTGATGACTTGAGCAATGCCTTTGCGCAACTCAATATCACTCCAGGTAAGGAAGCTTATTTGGCTGAAACTGACAAGGATGGTTATATGGCAGGAATGGATGTAGAAGAAGACCCCATTACTGATGAAGAAGGCCTTAAAGACTCAAGTATTAAAGTACCAGAAATAGAAGACCAAGTCATGAGTTCTACCAAGGTTGATCCAGACGCCCTCAAGATCAACTACCTAGCAAAGAAGGCCAACACTGAACCAAGGGAAGTCTTTACTTTATTTACACTTTGTGCAGGTAAGATGGGTCAGTCTAGTGGTTCCTAGAACTCGCCTATCCCACAAGCAACCAGGGTTCGAGGCCAATGTGAGAATAAGAGATTTAGAGAGAGTTTACTTGCTGAAACTGAAGAACATGAAGAACAAGAGAGAGAGAGAGAGAGAGGAGATTTCGAAATTTAAAGAGAGAGAAGGAGAGAAAATGATTTCCTTACTTTATTGTTTCTGTCTACACTCCCATAAATAGGGAAAATAATCAGAATAAGTTAGACAAGAAAACAATAAACAAAGAAAACAATAAAATAGTTCTGCTGGAATAAGACACTCTGCTCTATCTGCTGTAGTAAGACAAGGGAACGTCCAGACAGAGTTGATAGTGACATCTCATCCAGCTCTTCTTAACTTGAACATGTGATCTCTTCTTGTCCATTACTCCCAACAGATACTTTCTCTATTTTAAATCATCCAGAAAGCTTCTGGTCGCTTGAGAGAAGATATTGAGGAAATTGTCATTCATTTGCTTGCCCTCCAAGTCAAGCTAGTTTGAGGTGTATGGACGTCCCAAATTAGCAGTTTCTGGATTCTCTTAATTTCTTCATCAACTCCAGCTTATTTCTTCTTCATCCCAACACTCCCCCTCAAGCTTGAATTTGGGAACCAGTCAAGCTTGGAATCATGAAGAACTTCCTCATTAAAACCTTCATGGGCAAAACCCAGTGGGACAAAAACACACCAAGGAAAAAGAGTAGAAGCCTTCATGCTAAGAAAGTCAGTGAGATGTGAGGTCTATGAGTCCCAACTTAGAGTGGATGAACTCACAGACTTTTGTGCTTGCTGCCTTTGTGAAGATATCAGCTAGCTGGTCTTCACTTCTAGTATAGCAGGGTAAGATGACTTGTTGCTCCACTGCTTGTCTCACTTTGTGGCAGTCTACTTCAATATGTTTTGTCCTCTCATGAAACACATTGTTGGATGCTATATGAATTGCAGCCTGATTATCACAATGCATTGTGATTGATGATGTAGTCTCTATACCCAAGTCTCTTAGCAGGTTCTTGATCCAAATGAGTTCACTAGTAAGCTTCCTCATTGCTCTATATTCAGCCTCAGCACTTGAACATGATACCACCTTCTGCTTCTTGCTCTTCCAAGTGACTAAGTTGCCTCCAATGAAAGTGCAATAGCCTGTTGTAGACCTCCTGTCTACTCTATCACCAGCCCAATCTGCATCACAATACCCCACAGTCTCAGTGTTCTTGTTGCAACCCATCCATACTCCTTGTCCTGGTGCTTCTCTTAGATATCTCAAGATCCTCTCCACCATGTTCCAGTGATGTATCTTGGGTGTTTGCATATGCTGACTGACTTGATTGACTGCAAAACAAACGTCTGGTCTAGTGATGGTAAGGTAGATGAGCTTTCCAACTATTCTCCTATAGTGCTTGACATCTTCATAAGGTTTGTCCTCAAACTCCCCCTCACACAACACCTTATAGCCATCTTCTAGTGGAGTTTTGGCTGCTCTTCTTCCTAGATCACCTGCCTCATTCAACAAATCAAGTGTGTACTTCCTTTGGGATAGGAATAGTCCCTCTTTAGACCGGCATATCTCAATTCCTAAGAAGTACTTTAACTCACCCAAATCTTTGATATCAAATGAGTTTTTAAGAAAGCTTTTAGTTAAGAGGATACCTTCCTTGTCACTCCCTGTGATGATGATATCATCCACATAAACTAGGATCACCACAATTCCTCTTTGACTAGTGAGAGTAAAGAGAGTGAGATCAGCTTCAGACTTCACAAAACCTCTTCCATTGAGAGTGGTGCTGAGCTTGTGATACCAAGCCCTTGGTGATTGTTTCAACCCATAGATAGCTTTCTTCAGTCTAAGAACATTTCCAGGTTTGACAAGGTGTTCTAGGCCAGGAGGTGGTTTCATGTAGACTTCATCTTCCAGCTCTCCTTGTAGGAAGGCATTCTTCACATCCATCTGCCATAGATCCCACTCCAAGTTGACTGCTAAAGAGAGGATGATCCTTATGGTGTGTAGTTTGGCCACAGGTGCAAAAGTATCAAGGTAGTCTTCCCCATATGTCTGAGTAAACCCCCTTGCTACTAGCCTTGTCTTGCGCCTCTCTACTGTTCCATCAGCATTGTACTTGATTGTGAAGATCCAACGGCTTGTCACTGCTTTCTTGCCTTTAGGAAGCTCAGCTTCATACCAAGTATCATTCACTGTCATTGCATTGGTTTCATTTCCAACTGAATCTCTCCACTCCTTGTGCTCCATAGCTTCTTCATATGTCCTTGGGATGTACTCCTGATCCAATTCACCAATGAAAACTACATGTTCTTGTGGATACTGAGCCAAAGAACACATTGCTTGTATAGGATGAGCTACTGCTTGTGAGTTGAAGTAAACTCGTGTGGTAATCCAATTGGAAGGAGGATTTCGGATTCTGGTACTCCTTCTCAATGGTTGTGTCTGAACATTTCCATCTGTTAGAAAGAGAGATTTTAGAGAGAGTTTATTGCTGGAGAATGAAGAACATGAAGAACAAGAGAGAGAGAGAGATTTCGAAATTGTAAAAGAGAGAGAAGGAGAGAAATGGTTTCCTTAGATTAATTATGTCTGCTTACAGCCTTTAAATAGACAGAATACACAGATGCAAGTTTACAAAGAAATACAATAAACAAATGAGAGAGAACAAGACAAAGGGCTCTTGCAGCTGAAGTGAAAGTGACAGCTCCTAACTGGTCCCCAATTGATTCTCTGCCTCACCAGACCAGATCAGACATGTGACTCTTCCTCCCAACGTCTCTCTCTGCTTCTGGACAAGGAAATATGTGCTCCAGACCCTTTGAATAAGTTTCTGGTCAAGTTCCCTCTATTTCTTTCCTTGCACCCTAAGTTAGGTCAGAGACTGTATGGTCCAATTTTCTTCTTCATCTCGGATGCTCCTCTTTCTAGCTTCTCATCTCTTTGTCATTAATTACTTCATGTCAACACTCCCCCTCAAGCTTGACCATAGGGACTGGTCAAGCTTGGAAACCATGAAGCATTCCCTCATTAAAACCTTTAGCCTAGCAAAACCTCATGGGATAAAAACCAAGCCAAGGAAAAAGAGTAGAACACTTCATGGCAAGAGGATCAGTGACATGAAAGGTCTATGAGTCCAAGCTTAGGATGAATGAACTCACAAACCTTGCTGCTGGCTGCCTTAGTGAATATATCAGCCAGTTGATCTTCACTTCTTGTATAGCATGGAAGTATCACTTGCTGTTCCACTGCTTGTCTCACCTTGTGGCAGTCCACTTCTATATGTTTTGTTCTCTCATGGAAGACTGAGTTTGATGCAATGTGTATAGCCGCCTGATTATCACAATGCATTGTCATAGGTGTAGTGATCTCTATACTCAAGTCCCTTAGCAGTCCCTTGATCCATATGAGTTCACTAGTTAGCTTCCTCATAGATCGGTACTCTGCCTCAGCACTTGAGCAAGATACCACTTTCTGCTTCTTGCTCTTCCATGTGACTAAATTTCCTCCAATAAAGGTGCAATAGCCGGTTGTTGATCTCCTATCAACTCTGTCTCCAGCCCAATCAGCATCACAATATCCCACAATCTCTGTGCTTCCATTGCAACCCATCCATACACCTTGACCTGGAGCTTCCCTCAGATATCTTAATATCCTCTCAACCATGTTCCAATGGTGTACCTTAGGCTCCTGCATGTGTTGACTCACTTGATTCACAGCAAAGCAGATGTCTGGTCTTGTGATGGTCAGATAGATGAGTTTTCCCACCATTCTTCTATACTTCTTGACATCATCAAATGGAGTGTTCTCAAACTCCCCCTCTCGCAGTACTTTATAACCCTCTTCAAGGGGTGTTTTTGCTGGTCTTCCTCCAAGATTTCCTGCCTCACTCAACAGATCCATAGCATACTTCCTTTGAGACAGAAACAATCCTTCTTTGGATCTGCACACTTCAATACCAAGAAAGTACTTGAGCTCTCCAAGATCCTTGATATCAAATACTGATTTCAGAAATGCCTTAGTTGCCTGAATCCCTTCCTTGTCACTTCCTGTGATGATAATATCATCAACATATATCAAGATAACAACAATGCCTTTTGGACCAGTCAGTGTGAAGAGAGTATGATCCGCCTCTGACTTTCTAAACCCTCTTCCATTCAATGTGGTGCTTAGCTTGTGATACCAAGCCCTTGGTGATTGCTTCAAACCATAAATTGCTTTCTTCAGCCTCAACACATTTCCTGGTTTGACTAGATGCTCTAAACCAGGAGGAGGATGCATGTACACCTCATCTTCTAACTCTCCTTGTAAGAAAGCATTCTTCACATCCATTTGCCATAAATCCCATTCCAAGTTAGTGGCAATTGAGAAAATAATCCTGATGGTGTGAAGCTTTGCTACTGGTGCAAATGTGTCAATGTAATCCTCCCCATATGTCTGAGTGAATCCCCTTGCTACCAGCCTTGTCTTACGCCTCTCCACCTTTCCATTTGCCAAATATTTGATTGTGAAAACCCACTTGCTTGTCACTGCCTTCTTGCCTTTTGGGAGCTCAGCTTCATACCAAGTGTCATTGACTATCATAGCATTGGTTTCATTTCCAACAGAGTCTCTCCACTCTTCAAGCTCCATTGCCTCTTCATATGATCTTGGAATATATTCCTGATCCAGTTCCCCAATGAACACTTGATGTTCCTCTGGATACTGAGCAAGAGAGCACACTGCTCTTATTGGATGAGCCACTGCTTCAGCATTGAAATAAACTCTTGTGTTCATCCAGTTTGATGCAGGTTTCTTAATTCTGGTACTTCTTCTTAGTGGCTGGACCTGATTTGTTTCTTCTTCTTCATCAGATTCTGTTTCATCATTCTGATGCAAAGGTTCTTGTTGTTCTTGTTGCCTTTCATCCTGATCATGAGTTTCTTGTTGATTCCCCCCTTCAGGATCAGGATGAATAGCTTCCACAGCTTCATCAACCCCATTTTCATCAACTACAGTCTCTGGACCAGGTTCAGCTTCAGGAGGATTCCTCCTTGTTTCTTGGCTCGCCTGAGGCATGCCAATACCAAGATTCTCCAGTATGATCCTGAGGTTTGTGGCTTTCTCTGATGCTTGGGATAAATCCTTCAAATCATCCCAACTCTTCTCCTCATAGTATCCCTTTGTCTCCACAAACTTCACATCTCTTGATATTAACACCCTTCTTGACATTGGATCATAACACTTATAACCCTTTTGTGTTGGTGAGTATCCAATGAACATAGCTTTTGAGCTTTTAGCATCAAGCTTGTTCCTCTGCTCCCCTGGTATCAACACAAAACATAGGCACCCAAACACACGCAAGTGGTCCAAAGGTGGCTTGGTATTGTTTAGGACCTCAAAAGGAGACAGGTCATTGAGGACTTTAGTTGGAGTCCTATTGATCAGATAGCTCGCAGACATCACAGCATCACTCCAGAACCTTTTTGGGACATTAGTGTGAAACATCATTGATCTTGCAACCTCCATTAGGTGCCTGTTTTTCCTCTCAGCAACTCCATTCTGTTGAGGGGTGTAAGGGCAGCTGGTCTGATGAATAATCCCATGCTGAGCCAGATATTGCTTGAATGCTTGACTGGTGTACTCTCCACCATTATCTGACCTGAGAATTTTCAGCTTGGCATTGAAATGGTTGGAGACATGGTTCTGGAAATTCTTGAAAGCCTCCAGCACCCTGTCTTTTGACTGAATCAGTGTCACCCATGTGTACTTGGACTTCTCATCAATGAAGGTGACAAAGTATTTGTGATTTTCTCTTGACATACAAGGTGCAGTCCACACATCAGAGTGAACCAGGTCGAAACACTTCTCATAGATAGTGCTAGACCTTGGAAAGACTGTCCTACAATGCTTCCCCAAGATGCAAGCTTCACAATCATCATTCTTAAACACCACACCAGGGAGCATCAGATTTAAAGCTCTAGTATGGGGATGTCCCAATCTAGCATGCCATACTGTGCTCTCAACTCCAGTAGATGTACTGACCATGCAAAGAGAAGGAGGTGCTTCAGATAGCTTAGTCTTATCAAGATGGTATAGTTCCTGATGGCTGTGACCTTTTCCAATTATCTTCCCTGTCTTCAGGTCTTGAAATTCAACCTCATCAGGTCTAAAGACGACTTGACACCTCAGGTCAACAGTAGCTCTTTTCACTGATAGCAAGTTTGATGTAAACTGAGGCATATACAAAGCAGTTGATTCCCTATCAAACAACCTAAGGTTCCCTATCCCTTCTATCTTAACCTTATCACCATTTGCTATAATCACATTCCCTGAGGCAGGCTGGATATCACTAATCAAGTTTCTATTACTAATCATGTGATGGCTAGCTCCTGAATCTATAATGATAGGTTTAGAGTCAAGAGAGTTTGTACCAGCCTTTGTGGATGAGATAATTGCCTTGGCGGCTCTGATAAAGGAGTCTAGGTCTCTCCTAGTCACTGGGCCATCACTGCTGGTCGCTCCATCCATACTACATAATGTGCTTCCTTCATTTGAATCACCAATGAAAGCTGAGTACATGGTGTGTCCTCGAATCAGTGTGTGTGCTCCATGCTCTCTTTGAACCAGGGAACATACATCTTCTAAGTTTGGAATCTTGCTGTCTCTAAGGATCTGACTTATCAGCTTGTTGTAGGACGGGTTTAGGTTCAGGAGAAAGCAAAAGATCTTATCTTGCTCATATCTTTCCCTTATGACCTCTGGATCTGTAGAGAAAGGCCTAAGCATATCCATCTCTGCCCATAAGCTTCTGAACTTCAAAAAATACTGATTGAACTCCATTTCCTCTTGGTTCAGACGGTTGATAGTCCTCTTGACTTCAAATACCCGACTCAGGTTGGAGAGATTCCCATAAACAGTTTGAAGACTCTCCCATATCTTCTTGGCGGTTTCATGGTGTTTGTAAGCCTCCAAGATTGTTTTTGAAAGAGAGTTGTGTATGATTCCAAGTGCTTGCTGTTCTTCTTGAACCCACTTGTTTTTATTCTTCAGGTAAGTAGCCTGACTATCCTCTAGAGCCATCCTCTTTGAAGTTTCAGCCTCCATGATATGGCTGTCCCAAAGTCCATGACTTTCCAAGGTAACTTTGGCCACTCTTGACCATAACTGATAATTAGAACCCTCAAGGGTCACTGGAATAAGGTTCTTCTTCTCCATTTCCATGGTCGAAATTCTTTTACCCAATGGGTAAAGCTATGGACCAGTGGGTAAAAGTGAAGAACACAGAGAGAATTGAAAAGAAACAGTAGGGATTTGTAGAATGAAGAGAGATTTGCGGAATGAAAGGAGCTTAAAGCTCTGATACCATGTTAGAAAGAGAGATTTTAGAGAGAGTTTATTGCTGGAGAATGAAGAACATGAAGAACAAGAGAGAGAGAGAGAGAGATTTCGAAATTGTAAAAGAGAGAGAAGGAGAGAAATGGTTTCCTTAGATTAATTATGTCTGCTTACAGCCTTTAAATAGACAGAATACACAGATGCAAGTTGACAAAGAAATACAATAAACAAATGAGAGAGAACAAGACAAAGGGCTCTTGCAGCTGAAGTGAAAGTGACAGCTCCTAACTGGTCCCCAATTGATTCTCTGCCTCACCAGACCAGATCAGACATGTGACTCTTCCTCCCAACGTCTCTCTCTGCTTCTGGACAAGGAAATATGTGCTCCAGACCCTTTGAATAAGTTTCTGGTCAAGTTCCCTCTATTTCTTTCCTTGCACCCTAAGTTAGGTCAGAGACTGTATGGTCCAGTTTTCTTCTTCATCTCGGATGCTCCTCTTTCTAGCTTCTCATCTCTTTGTCATTAATTACTTCATGTCAACACCATCTACAGCTGGTGCTTCCTCATCATCCTTAGACTGATCCTCATTCACCACTAACCCTTCTTGTTGCTCATCTTGATCATGAGAAATTGAACTTCCTTGTTGTACATGTTGTTGTTCAGTTTGGTTCCCCCCTTCAGGATCAAGGTGAGTAACCTCAACAGCTTCATCTTCAGGCTCCCCACTCATCTCTTCACTTGGTGGGGCGTGAGGACCTTTTCTGGTCTCATGCACAGGTACAACCCTCTCTTCTGGTATACTGATGCCAAGGCTTTCCATTACCCTTCTCAAATTGATTGCTTTATCTGAGGCTGATTGAGATAGATTCTTCACCTCATCCCAACTCTTCTCATCATAATAACCCTTAGTCTCCACAAACTTCACATCTCTTGATATTAGAACCCTTCTTGCCACTGGATCATAACACTTATAACCCTTTTGTGTTGGAGAGTATCCAATGAACATAGCTTTTGAGCTTTTGGCATCTAACTTGCTCCTCTGTTCCCCTGGTATCAACACAAAGCAGAGGCATCCAAATACATGCAGATGATCCAAAGAGGGCTTGTTGTTGTTTAGTACCTCAAATGGAGACAAATCATTAAGAATCTTAGTGGGAATCCTGTTGATCAGATAACAAGCAGCCATCACAGCATCACTCCAAAACCTCTTTGGAACATTAGTATGGAACATCATTGACCTTGCAACTTCCATCAAATGCCTATTCTTCCTCTCAGCTACTCCATTTTGTTGTGGAGTATATGGACAGCTTGTCTGATGTATGATCCCATGCTGAGCTAGAAACTGCTTGAAGGCTTGACTTGTATACTCTCCACCATTATCTGACCTAAGAATCTTGATTTTGGCACTGAAATGGTTGGAGACATGGATCTGGAAATTCTTGAAAGCTTCAAGCACTCTGTCTTTAGACTGGATCAGTGTCACCCAAGTGTACTTAGACTTCTCATCAATAAAAGTCACAAAGTACTTGTGATTCTCTCTAGACAGACAAGGAGCAGTCCAGACATCAGAATGAACAAGGTCAAAGCACTTCTCATAGATTGTACTTGACCTTGGAAAGACTGTTCTACAGTGCTTCCCCAAGATACATGCTTCACATCCATCATTTTCAAACACCACACCAGGAAGCATTAGGCTTAGAGCTCTAGCGTGAGGATGTCCCAACGCATGCCATGTAGTGCCATCAACTCCCAGAGAAGTACTGATCATGCAGATAGAAGAAGATGGTTCTGTTCTTTTGAGATGATAGAGTTCATCATGACAGTGTCCTCTTCCAATCACCTGCCCTGTCTTTAGGTCTTGAAACTCAACATCATCAGGTCTAAATAGCACTTGACAACTCAAATCAACTGTAGCCTTCCTTACTGATAGCAAGTTAGAAGTAAACTGAGGCATATATAAGGCAGATGATTCTCTATCAAACAACCTAAGGTTCCCTATCCCTTCTATCTTAACCTTATCTCCATTGGCTATAATTACATTCCCCGAGGCTGGCTTTACATCACTAATCAGATTCCTATCACTAATCTTATGGTGACTAGCTCCTGAATCTATAATGATAGGTTTAGAGTCTGTACCTTCCTTCTTAGCTGAGATGATGGCCTTGGCAGCTCTAATGAAGTCATTCAGATCACTCCTGGTCACTGAGTCATCAGTTCTGGTAGCACCAGCTGCACTTCTCCACGCTCCTTCCTCATTTGAATCACTACTGAAGGCAGAATACATTGTCTTTCCTTCAAATGTCTGAGGTTTAATCTGCTTGAGCAAATTCCTGGCCATCCTAATATCCATCTTCCTTTGTTTCAAAATATTTCTTCTATGTTGTTTCTTAGTCCTCTTGTACTCATGAAACAACACAACTTTCCCATTCTTGCTTAGCATGTTCTTTGTAGGATGACCTGACTGAATTTCCTTCTCAAAGAGTGTGTGAGTAGCTTGTTCTTGCTGGATAAGCGCACATACACCTTCTACACTTGGGAGCTTGTCTTCTCTAAGAACATGCTTGATCAGCTGACTGTATGATGGATTTAGAGTGAGTAGAAAACTAAAGACCATATCCTGTTCTTGCCTTTCTCTTAAGACTTCAGGATCACTAGAACTTGGTCTTAGCATGTTATGCTCTGACCATAAACTTCTAAATTTTCCAAGATGCTGGTTGAAATCTCCTTCATCTTGTTTCAGGTTGTTGATCTCTTTCTTGATTTCAAACACCCTGCTCAGATTAGACATGTTGCCATACACCTTCTGGTGTGATCTGGATCAGCCTCAATTTCATGGATTTGAAGCTCGTGTGTTTACTAGCAAATTCTCTGCTTACGGTTTGTTTCAATGAGCCAAAGAAGGAGATTAATGGCTTGCACCAATTGAAGCAGCATGATAATAGAAGATCGATGGAGCAGAGCATTACATGGACTAAGGATAATCTTCTCACGTTCTACATGGATCAGAAAGAGAGCAAGGACGTGGTGGACTTGTTCATGGACAAGCCCAAGAAGATGTTTGCTGAAAATAGGCCTTTCAAGCCCAAGAAGTGGAAAGATAAACCAGCTTAGTTTAGGCTGGCCGATTTCTTTATCTCAAGTGTATTTCTCATTTCTTGTAATTCTAAACCAAGTAGGATTAGGTTTTCGTTTTAATAAACCCATTAGGAATAGGATTAGGGTTAGGGTTTTATAAACCAACTAGAAATAGGTTTTGGTTTTCTATTTTCGAATTAGGGTAGGGTTTTCTAGTTAGGGTTTTCTGTTTTGTCTTTATAAAGCCAAAAGCAGCACATATTGTAACTTACACGCATTCTTTTAATAAAAACCAGAGCTTTTGGCTTTCAAACTCGTCCCTTTGGGGACCTCCCTTCATTGTTCACGTGGTGAACAAGTTTCTTTGTCACACAAGGTTGCGTGAGCTTCTGTGATTCATCCTAGACATGAAGCAGGGTTATCCTGTGTCTCCGGAGTCGATAAACAACTCTAGAGCAGTCCATAGCTCTATGGTGAAGATCATCCAACGTCCTGGAGCTTCTCAGGCTCAAGGATCCGCCCATCATCCCTCAAGTGTGACTGGGACGAGGTCTTTCTATCCAAGGCCGCACCATGTGGTATCAGAGCCACTTGGGGGTTTAGGGTTTGATGATTATCAACTAGGATCACGAATTCCATCATCTATCCAGCAATCTTCAATGGTTTCTTATGGGAAGCAGGAAGATAAGGCTAAACAACAAGCAACAAGGAAGAGAGTTGCAGCAAGCCAGACCTTGATCTTTAGTGAACAGCAACTGGATGACCTAGCAGCCGAGATCTTCAACCAAATCATGAGAGAACGTGGCAGCAAGCAAAGGTGGAACAGATCTGACCTAAAAACGTCCAAGGAGACAAAGTTACTTGCTTTGGATCAGTTTGGGCGCTGGTCTAGGGCTTCACCAGGAGCAAAAGAAAACATCCAGCTAGTTCCTGAGCTATCAACAAACAAAGTCTGGAAAACAGGAAAACAAACTTCTAAGCCATGCTCACAAACGGCTGAGAAGAAACCTGAGAAGATACCAGAGATTGAACCAGCATTGGCTACTCCTTGTCAAGGAGAACTTGCAGCCAATCATCTGAAGCAAGAGGAGCACGTACCAGTAGCTTTATATGGTCATATTCTTGACCTAACAGAGGCTAAAGAAGAAGGAAAACTTGATGCGGCGCTTGTAGTTCATAAGGAGTCATCTGAGACTTTGATTGAACAAGGTGGATTCATTAGATTTTCTTCTTATTATTCACTGATCAAGCCTCTTGTTTGTGTTAGATTCAGTCTCATGGATCACTTAAAGCTTGTCAAGAAGCTGCACAACTTTATCTTTGAACCAGGAGGAAAGCTATGTGAGTTTAAGAGCAATAACAACATTCTGGTGCAAAGAGAAACAACAGAGCTGAGTATGCACGAAACACTCATCCTCAAAGAGCAGTATTTGAGGTCAAATTCTTTTAAAGGAGGAGGGGGTATTGTAGCTCAAATCAGCAGCAACGACAAGTTGAAAGAGAGAAAGTCTGAACTGCATCAACTACTTAAAGACTTGCAGCTTTGGCCTCATCATCCTAGACCAAGAAAACACGCGATTCATGCTTATATGAGGTCTAGGGAGAGCTTGTATCACACGCCATCAATTGTACAAGCAAAGTGTAGAAAGACAAAGGATGACCCAAGAAAGGCAAAGCACGGTCCTAGACTCAAGAGTGAGTATGGGGAACATTGTACACGACCTCCTGATCAAGAGAAACATGCTAGTTTATTCACTTTGATTCTGGATCAAATTGTGCTGAGAGATGATCGAGACATTCTCATTCTCGGTCATGTGGGGTTAGTTCGACCACCAGAACATCTAGAGAGATTCTTGGACGTCCTGAACAACAAAAAGGAGCACTTGAGCAGTAGTAACACACTATTTAAAAGCACATTACAGTTGGAGCAGCATATGAACAGTTCTACCTTATTAGAAGGACTGGATTTGAGGACAAATCCTTTTAAAGGAGGAGGGGATGGTGTGATCTGGATCAGCCTCAATTTCATGTATTTGAAGCTCGTGTGTTTACTAGCAAATTCTCTGCTTATGGTTTGTTTCAATGAGCCAAAGAAGGAGATTAATGGCTTGCACCAATTGAAGCAGCATGATAATAGAAGATTGATGGAGCAGAGCATTACATGGACTAAGGATAATCTTCTCACGTTCTACATGGATCAGAAAGAGAGCAAGGACGTGGTGGACTTGTTCATGGACAAGCCCAAGAAGATGTTTGCTGAAAATAGGCCTTTCAAGCCCAAGAAGTGGAAAGATAAACCAGCTTAGTTTAGGCTGGCCGATTTCTTTATCTCAAGTGTATTTCTCATTTCTTGTAATTCTAAACCAAGTAGGATTAGGTTTTCGTTTTAATAAACCCATTAGGAATAGGATTAGGGTTAGGGTTTTATAAACCAACTAGAAATAGGTTTTGGTTTTCTATTTTCGAATTAGGGTAGGGTTTTCTAGTTAGGGTTTTCTGTTTTGTCTTTATAAAGCCAAAAGCAGCACATATTGTAACTTACACGCATTCTTTTAATAAAAACCAGAGCTTTTGGCTTTCAAACTCGTCCCTTTGGGGACCTCCCTTCATTGTTCACGTGGTGAACAAGTTTCTTTGTCACACAAGGTTGCGTGAGCTTCTGTGATTCATCCTAGACATGAAGCAGGGTTATCCTGTGTCTCCGGAGTCGATAAACAACTCTAGAGCAGTCCATAGCTCTATGGTGAAGATCATCCAACGTCCTGGAGCTTCTCAGGCTCAAGGATCCGCCCATCATCCCTCAAGTGTGACTGGGACGAGGTCTTTCTATCCAAGGCCGCACCACCTTCCTAAGTGTATCCCACAACTCTTTGGAGCTCTCACAGTAGGAGTAAGCTTCCAGGATTGAAGCTTCAAGGCTGTTCTGAATGATAGACAACACCATGAGGTCCTCCTGACCCCATTTGTCCTCGCCAGCCAACACCACTTCAGTTCCATCCTCTCCTAGGATGGTGTTCTTTGATGGTTTGTCTTCTGTCACATAGGACCAGAGACCTCGTCCTCCCAAGGCTGTCTTGACAAGCCTTGACCATAAAAGATAGTTAGCTCCCTTGAGAGTAACTGGAATGTTTACTTTGGTATTTTCCATTTTTGGCAATTTCTGGAGCTGGAAATGAAGAACAGCTGAAGAACAAGATGAACTTTGCCAAAAATAGAAAAGAAAACTCAGAGATATGCGGAAGTTAAGTAAAAGAATGAAGAAGATTAAGTCTCAAGAGCATAAGTGCTCTGATACCATGTGAGAATAAGAGATTTAGAGAGAGTTTACTTGCTGGAAACTGAAGAACATGAAGAACAAGAGAGAGAGAGAGAGGAGATTTCGAAATGTAAAGAGAGAGAAGGAGAGAAAATGATTTCCTTACTTTATTGTTTCTGTCTACACTCCCATAAATAGGGAAAATAATCAGAATAAGTTAGACAAGAAAACAATAAACAAAGAAAACAATAAAATAGTTCTGCTGGAATAAGACACTCTGCTCTATCTGCTGTAGTAAGACAAGGGCACGTCCAGAAAGAGTTGATAGTGACATCTCATCCAGCTCTTCTTAACTTGAACATGTGATCTCTTCTTGTCCATTACTCCCAACAGATACTTTCTCTATTTTAAATCATCCAGAAAGCTTCTGGTCGCTTGAGAGAAGATATTGAGGAAATTGTCATTCATTTGCTTGCCCTCCAAGTCAAGCTAGGTTGAGGTGTATGGACGTCCCAAATTAGCAGTTTCTGGATTGTCTTAATTTCTTCATCAACTCCAGCTTATTTCTTCTTCATCCCAACAGCCAAGACTTAGCTTAGGCCTTATTTTCTTTTATTTTGCAACTTTCCTTTTTGGTCTTAAACCGGGCAATGTTAGTTTCCTTTTTGCAACTTTCTTTTTTGGTCTTAAACCGTCCAGCATACAGAACGAACCTGGTTGAGACCAAGGAGTTGCAAAGACAAGTAGAGGAACTCATGGAGAAGGGCTATATCCGAGAGAGTTTGAGCCCATGTGTTGTACCAGTGCTCCTAGTGCCTAAGAAGGATGGTACATGGCGTATGTGTGTTGATTGTAGATCAATCAATAACATCACAGTGAAGTATCGCCATCCTATCCCTAGACTTGATGATATGCTTGATGAATTGCATGGTTCTTCAATCTTTTCTAAGATAGATTTAAAAAGTGGTTATCATCAGATTAGGATGAAAGAAGGAGATGAGTGGAAAACTGCATTCAAAACTAAACATGGATTATATGAGTGGTTAGTTATGCCATTTGGATTAACCAATGCACCTAGTACATTCATGAGGTTAATGAATCATGTTCTTAGATCATTCATAGGCATTTCTGTTGTAGTATACTTTGATGACATCTTAGTATATAGCAAGAACTTAGAAGAACATCTAGAACATCTTAGGGCTGTCCTGAATGTTTTAAGGAATGAGAAGCTTTATGCCAACTTGAAGAAGTGCACCTTTTGCATGGATAACTTGGTTTTCCTAGGCTTTGTTGTGAGTGCAGATGGAGTTAAGGTCGATGAGGAGAAGATCAAAGCCATCAAAGACTGGCCGAGTCCAACCACAGTAGGAGAAGTGAGGAGTTTCCATGGGCTTGCTGGGTTCTATAGGCGATTTGTGAGAGACTTTAGCACCATTGCAGCTCCCTTGACTGAAGTGATAAAGAAGGATGTTGGATTCAAGTGGGGAGAAGCACAAGAGAAGGCTTTCCAGAGCCTAAAAGAGAAGCTTACTCAATCACCTCTTCTTATGCTTCCTGACTTTACTAAAACGTTTGAAATAGAATGTGATGCCTCAGGAATTGGAATTGGTGCTGTGTTGATGCAGGACAGGAAACCTATAGCATACTTCAGTGAGAAGCTTGGAGGAGCCACTCTCAACTATGCAACCTATGACAAAGAACTCTATGCCTTGGTGAGGGCATTACAAACGTGGCAACTTACTTGTGGCTCAAGGAGTTTTTCATACACACTGATCATGAGTCCCTAAAGTATCTAAAAGGGCAGAGTAAGCTTAGCAAGAGACACGCAAGGTGGGTTGAGTTAATTGAGACCTTCCCATACGTGATCAAGTATAAACAAGGTAAGGAGAAAATAGTTGCTGATGCACTATCTCGGAGGTATGTTCTCTTGACCACTTTAGATGCTAAGTTGCTTGGGTTTGAGCAGATAAAGGTGTTGGAATGAACAAACAAAGCTGGAGTTGATGAAGAGACCAAGCAAATCAGGAGCAAGCAAATCAAGCATCTGGAACAAGCAGATTTGAATCTGTCCATACAGTCTTGCTCCACAAACAACTCATCTAGCCCTAACTTACCTTGCAAGGCAAGAAACGAGTTGGGGAGACTTAATATGGACGTTGGTAGCCTCCAGAAGTAAAGGGAATCAAGTTTGAATGGAATTACTCAGTTCTGGTTTGATTTGGACAAGTAGAAGTCACATGGGTGCTTTGGAGAAGCAGCTGGACCTGTCACTATCACACCAAGCTGAATGTGCCTCTTCCTCTAGTCACTTTCTCTTCCTCTGGACGTGCCAGACTGTCCATGCCACAGCCTGCTCCACACCAGTCTGTCCCAACCTGCTCTGAACTTCATTTCCTACAATAATAGTATTTTAAATTCACTGTTTTATTGTTAGTTTAATGTCTTGTAAGTTTCTGGTCTCTGGCTATATAAAGCCTCCATGTAACCACGAAATGTTTAAGGAGAATTGGGCCTCCTCCTTCATTATTCTCTCTGGTTCATACACTCTCATATTCTCTCTAAGTCTCATACTCTCTCATACTCAGAAACTTTCCGTAATCTCTCATACTCTCTGAAGTGATAAGTTAACTCTTTCCTTCAACAAATCTCTGGTTACTTTATTTTCTTAATCTATTACTCACAAAATCTCAAATACTCTCACTCATAATTTCGTCCATCCTTCATGGTCCCTGGTTCATACTAAACCAGAAGATCACAAACACTCTCTATAATCCCATCATTCTCACTTAAACTTCAAAAACACTCTCTCTTTGATTGTCAGTCTTTCTGGTCCAAACTAAACCAGAAGCTGATTCTCTTCACCAAAATCATTCTCACAAGTTTCTCTCTATTCTCACATGGTATCAGAGCCTAAAAGCTCCTGAAAACCTATTCATACTTCCGAAAAATCTCTGTGAAAATCTGTCTACAAAATCTTCTTGGATACATCTCTTTATCCACTGGTCCAAAGGTCTTCCAGGAGGGAACAAAATCACCAGAACTCAAGATAGGAGAGTATACCAGTATTTGAAACTTAAGGAAGCCTCATCTCAGTTCAACAAGCTTCATCAAAGTTTCAGTTTCCAGTTCTATCTTTGCAAAACCAGTGGGTACATTCTCTTGTCCACTGGTCCAAACCTTCCAAGATGGTGAGATTAATTGAAATGGAGACTCCAGAGTCTTCAAGGGGTCCAAAGAAGAAACAAAACCACCTCCTCTGGTCAAAAATGCTGAAGAAAATCCATGGGGAAAACCATTCTTGGAGCAAGGTCACTGAAAAACCTGGCTGTTCAAACTATTCTCTAGCCAACAAAGCTGAATCTCACTCTCTTATCCCCAAGACCCACGACCAGCAAGAAAACAGGAGGGGTTTGAAGTGTCTCCTTGACCAGAAGGAGAGAATCATCAAGAAGAGGTGTTTGATATTCAATCCACACCTCAAACCACTTCAGTTTCACTAAGCCCCCATGGGCTGGAGGTTCAAGAAACCATCTCAGTTTCTTGATAATATGTGCCTCCTTCAATAAAGAGCAAGTTTTCCATGTGTTCAGAGCCTGCAGAAGTACATTCCTGACCTTGGAGATATTGCCCATTACCCAACAACACTTTGGACACTGATTGTGTTCATTAACTCCCAAGATGGTAGAGAGGAAGATTGGTACTGTGGAGATATTGCTCAAGAGGTCTTACCTGAAGCCAAGAGGGTGAACAGGAGGTTCCTCAAGAGAAAAAGGCCACAATTCAAGCCAAGAGGGCTGTGGTCTCAAGGTGTTGGCGGTCATTGGCTCTCAACTTCAAGCTTGGCCATAAACTCTTATTCTCTCGTCAAGCTTGAGGAGGGGTGTTAATGAGAAGCCAATTACCCATTGTTGAAGCTGAAGAAAAGGAAAAAGTGGAGTTGACCAGGGATATACTTGGCTGAGCAAAGAGAAGGCAGTTCACTTAAAAGATGGCAGCTAACTCTTTGCAAAGTCCCCCTATCAAGTCAGTTCTACAAGTCATGTTGCAAGGCCATTCTGAAGTAGGATGAAGTGAGAGATTCAAGTGCAAGCCAGGAGGGCAGACACTCCTCATTATCATCCTAAAGACATGTTGGATTGATCTCAACCCAAGAAGAAGGAAAGAAGCCATAAGCAAGGGGGAGACTAGATGTGAATTAAGAAGAAGGTTCAAGAGGAACCATTTGAAGTGTGAAGGAAGGAAAGGGCGTGTCTTACTTGCAAATAAAGATGCCCAAAAGAAGACTGGATTGCCTGTACTCTTTTTCCCTATAATTAGGTTTTTAATGAGGCAAGTAATCTCAGTTCCAAGCTTGCCCAAGGATTCCTATGGTCAAGCTTGAGGGGGAGTGTTGGAATGAACAAACAAAGCTGGAGTTGATGAAGAGACCAAGCAAATCAGGAGCAAGCAAATCAAGCATCTTGAACAAGCAGATTTGAATCTGTCCGTACAGTCTTGCTCCACAAGCAACTCATCTAGCCCTAACTTACCTTGCAAGGCAAGAAACGAGTTGGGGAGACTTAATATGGACGTTGGTAGCCTCCAGAAGTAAAGGGAATCAAGTTTGAATGGAATTACTCAGTTCTGGTTTGATTTGGACAAGTAGAAGTCACATGGGTGCTTTGGAGAAGCAGCTGGACCTGTCACTATCACACCAAGCTGAATGTGCCTCTTCCTCTAGTCACTTTCTCTTCCTCTGGACGTGCCAGACTGTCCATACCACAGCCTGCTCCACACCAGTCTGTCCCAACCTGCTCTGAACTTCATTTCCTACAATAATAGTATTTTAAATTCACTGTTTTATTGTTAGTTTAATGTCTTGTAAGTTTCTGGTCTCTGGCTATATAAAGCCTCCATGTAACCACGAAATGTTTAAGGAGAATTGAGCCTCCTCCTTCATTATTCTCTCTGGTTCATACACTCTCATATTCTCTCTAAGTCTCATACTCTCTTATACTCAGAAACTTTCCATAATCTCTCATACTCTCTGAAGTGATAAGTTAACTCTTTCCTTCAACAAATCTCTGGTTACTTTATTTTCTTAATCTATTACTCACAAAATCTCAAATACTCTCACTCATAATTTCGTCCATCCTTCATGGTCCCTGGTTCATACTAAACCAGAAGATCACAAACACTCTCTATAATCCCATCATTCTCACTTAAACTTCAAAAACACTCTCTCTTTGATTGTCAGTCTTTCTGGTCCAAACTAAACCAGAAGCTGATTCTCTTCACCAAAATCATTCTCACAAGTTTCTCTCTATTCTCACAAAAGGATATGTATGATACTGACCATGATTTCAAGGAAGCCTATGCTTCTTGTGAGAAGTTTGCTGCAGGGCATTACTTTAGACAAGAAGGCTTTTTGTTTTATGACAATAGATTGTGTGTGCCTAACTGCTCCTTGAGCGATCTTTTTGTCAGGGAATCCCATGGGGGCAGTCTAATGGGACACTTTGGGATTGCCAAGACCTTAAAAGTTTTGCAGGATCACTTCTATTGGCCGCACATGAAGAGAGATGTGGAGAGAATCTGTGGGAGGTGTGCTACTTGCAAGCATGCCAAGTCCCAAGTCCAATCCCAGGGTTTGTATACTCCTTTACCCATTCCACACCATCCCTGGAATGACATTTCCATGGACTTTATTGTTGGATTACCTAGGACTAGAACCGGCAAGGATTCAATCTTTGTTGTTGTTGATAGGTTCTCTAAGATGGCACATTTCATAGCATGTCATAAAACTGATGATGCATTGCACGTTGCTAACCTGTTCTTTAAAGAAGTTGTTCGTTTGCATGGCATGCCTAGAACTATAGTTTCTGATAGGGACACTAAGTTTCTTAGTTACTTCTGGAAGACACTTTGGTCTAAGCTAGGCACTAAACTGTTGTTTTCTACTACCTGTCATCCACAAACCGATGGACAAACTGAAGTAGTTAATAGAACCTTAGGAACACTCCTGCGTGCATTCATTAGAAAGAACTTAAGAACTTGGGAAGAATACTTACCACACTGTGAATTTGCATACAATCATGCTATGCATTCTGCTTCTAATTATTCACCTTTTGAGATTGTTTATGGGTTCAATCCCACCTCTCCTTTGGATCTAATGCCTTTACCTGAGTGTGAAAGGATCAGTATAGATGGCAAGAAGAAAGCAGAGATGGTCCAACAGATCCATGAGAAGGCTAGACAAAACATTGAGCAGAAAACTAAGCTTTATGAGAAGCAAGCCAACAAGGGAAGACGTGTGAGAACCTTTGAAGTAGGTGAACAAGTTTGGTTGCACCTGAGGAAGGATAGGTTTCCCAACGAGAGGAAGTCCAAGCTGATGCCAAGGGTTGATGGACCCTTCGAGATCATCCACAAGATCAATGACAATGCCTACAAACTTGATCTCCAAGGTAAGTATGATGTATCAAATAGCTTCAATGTCACTGACTTGGCTCCTTTTGCTGTAGATGAACCTGATTTGATGACAAATCCTTTTCAAGAGGGAGGGAATGATGTGATCATGTACCGGATCACTAAGGAGAACAAGGAGAGTCTAGATGAACCACAAGAAGCCACATTGCACCAGCAACCGGGTGATGATGCTCTAGCCATTCCTGAAGGTCCCATGACTCGTTCCAGAGTCAAGAAGTTTAAAGAGAATGTTGTTGGATTACTCACTTCACATCCACAAGAAGAAAGTCTTGGACAAGGTCTGATCCGAGATGTCTTGATCACCATTCAAGCCATCTCTACATCAAGCTGAGTTAGTGTCTAGGCAAGACATGGGGTGCGTGCCCTTTTCCTTGCTTTTGGTTTTGTCCCACGAGGTTTTCCGGAGGAAGGTTTTTAACGAGGCCACAACTTTTCTTCACATCACTTAGGCCCTCTCTCGGTCCAAGACTAAAGAAGTGTACATTTTTATTTCATTTTAAAGCTTATGTTAAAATTAAATTATAGTTTCCTTTTTGCTTATTTCCGAAACCCTAGAGAGCTTGTTCTCTGGTTTCTCCTTATTTAAATGGGTCTCTAAACCCTATTGTACTCATCCATCTTTTAATCAACGAGTTATCTTTCTCCTTGACGGCTCTCTCTCTAAGACAAGTTGTCGAGTTTCTTCTGGTGTGTAGTATCCAGGAACCTAAGGGTGTTTGCTTGGTGTGTTATTAAATGAGAAGCCAATGTCATATTATTCAAGCTGGAGCAAAGGAAACAAGTGTAGTTGACCAGGGATATTATTTACTGAGCAAGGAAAAGGCAGTTCATTCATAAGATGGCAGCTGAATCTTTGCAAAGTCCCCCTACCAAGTCTGTTCTAAAATTGAGTTCTCAAGGCCATTATGAAGAAGGATGAACTGAGGGATTCAAGTGCAAGCCAGGAGGGCAGACACTCCTCATTATCATCCCAACGACATGTTGGCTTGATCTCAACCCATGAAGAAGGAAAGAAATCAGAAACAAGGGGGAGACATGCTGTGAAATAAGAAGAAGGTTCAAATGGAACCAGTTGAGTGTAAAGCAGGAAAGGAGTGGCAACCTTCCTGGCCAATAAAGCTGTCCAAACCTAGGCAGGATTGCTTGTACTCTTTTTCCCTATAATTAGGTTTTTAATGAGGTAAGTAATCTCAGTTCCAAGCTTGCCCAAGGATTCCTATGTCAAGCTTGAAGGGGAGTGTTGGAATAACGAAAGAAAGAGAAGAAGAAGAAGCAGCAAGCTGGATTAAGGTTCAAACCGGGACAGAAAAGTAAGAAGATTTGAAGCTGTCTACAGTTCATCAAAAACCTAAGCAGACTTAACTTGCAAGGCAAGGAGTGAGTGGGGAAGACCTTGTGGACGTAGCTGAAGTTCTAGAAGTCAAGGAAAATCAGTTTGAATGTAATTGGAACAATCTGGTTTGATTTAAGCAATAAGAAGTCACATGGGGTGCATAAGGAGCTGTGTAGACATGTTACTGTCACTAAGGAAGGCTGTGCCTCTCCTCCTGTCCCTTTCCCCTCCTCTGGACATGCCAGTCTGTCTTCAACAGCCTGCTCTACAGCAGTCTGTCCAGCTAGTTCTGAATCATCTTTCCATACAGTATTATTAGTTTAGTTTACCTCTTATATTGTTAGTTTAATGTGTTTGTAGTCTTGTGAGTTGTTTGTGTCTTGGCTATAAAGCCCCCACATGTAACCCACGAAATCTCTAAGGAGAAATGAACCAACTCCTTCACTTACTCTCTCGTTCACACACTCTCAAATACTCTTTTCTCTCTGGTCCACACGGCCTCATACTCTCCAAACTTTCATAATCTCTCAATCTCGCTCACAAAACAGTCTCTTAGCCAAAACTGATTCTCTTTCACCCAAACTCTTCATTCTCTGAATACACTTGTCTAAACACTTCATTCTCACCATATTATCATCATTTTCTCTCTATTTTCACATGGTATCAGAGCTACAAGCTCCTGAAAACATTTCTTACTTCCGCAAAATCTCTGTCAAAATTTCTCTTTAAAAAAAAAACTGCCTTTGATACATCTCTTTATCCACTGCCTAGGATGCTCTTTGGTTGATGGGGATGGATAGATCCTTGCAAGAACGAATCAGAGACTCAAGTTCTTCAAGGTTTGTGGATTCAATGGTGACACAAGAGGGATGGGTGATCTCTTGATACTCCTAGGTGACTGATCTGGATATGACACACCAAATAAGAAGCCCTTAACTCTGGATATTACACACCAGAAACCTTCAACTCGTCAAAGAGAAGAGAGAAGAGAGAAAACTAGGTTTTTGATAAAAGATTGCGTGCCTACAATAGGGTTAGGGAAAACCCTTAAATAAAGAAACCAGAGAACATACTCTCTAGGGTTTCGAAAACATTAAAATGGAAACTATAGTTTATAACATAACATAAGTTTAAAAATAAAAGGACTTCTGCTAGTCTTGGGCCGAGATAGGGCCTAAGTGATTTGTAAGACAAGTCGTGGCCTCGTTAAAAACCTTCCTCCGGAAAAACTCGTGGGACAAAACCAAAAGCAAGGAAAAGAGCACACACCAAATGTCTTGCCTAGACACTAACTCAGCTTGATGTAGAGATAGCTTGAATGGTGATCAAGATATCTCGGATCAAACCTTGTCCAAGACTTTCTTCTTGTTGTGGATGTGAAGTGAGTAATCCTACAACAGTCTCCTTAAGTTTCTTGACTCTGGAACAAGTCATGGGACCTTCTGGAATGGTCAGAGCATCATCACCAGGCTGCTGGTGCATTCTGGCATCATGGGGCTCGTCTAAGATCTCTTTGCCCTCTTTAGTAATCTGTTCCATGATCACATCATATTCCTTGGTGCTTTCCATGATCACATCATGCCCTCCCTCTTCAAAAAGATTTGTCCTCAAATCTGTTTTACCTGCAATAGAGGGGACCAAATCAGTAACATCAAAGTTTAAAATCAGATTACACTTACCTTGCAAGCCTCTTTGATAGGCATTGCTGCTGACTGGTTCAGATATGTAGAAGGGACTGATCCGTTTGATTCCTGATTCATTACTAAAACCTGCATCATACTCTTTGACACACAATAAGTTAGCACATAAAATTTTATCATAGAGTAAGAGCAATAGTCCAAATCCTTTTCTGCTCGGTTTTGGCTTGTATGTTGCATCTGGAGGTGCTTCTTTGATGATGATGAAGCAAGTGACGCCTTGGTGCTTATCCTGATCTAAATCAGGTGGCTTGAACCTCATATCTTCCTCACGCTTGTAGCTTCTCCTTAAACCCTTTAAAGCTTTCCTGAAATCTATACTTGGCTCTTTTGACAAAAACAAGAGTATTATATCTGTGTAATCAATAAAATAACTCTTGAAAATATGATCACTTACCTTAGCATGCTCACCTGGTCGCCATATATAGGATTGAGAAGTTCTAAACTCAGATAATTCAGAATAAAGTAAATGTAGGTGTACCTGAGTTGTAGAATCAGTAACTTGCAAATCTAACTTCGTTTTAGCCTCAAACTGGTTTCTTGTAGATGTAGGAAGGACTAAGAATGTGGGATAGGTTGATTCATAGCTTATATCCTTCTTTCCCAAGAGTGTACACCTCAAAACAGTTTGTCCTGTAACAACAGCAAGCAAATCAGGTTTCATGTTCTTCTTTGAATTTAGATAGTTACCTCGGATTGGTTTCTTTGGACATTGCTGTAGACTAAGTTGATTTGGTGGTTTCTCCTTGATTTGAGAAGAAAACATGAGTTCTTCTCCTGATCCAGTGATCACTTCACCATTTTCTCTAGGGAATTCTCTATTTCCAATCATGGTTTGATGATCTCTGCGTTGGTATTGAAGCTGACGCATGTCTGATGGCTTCCATAGTTTGACATGGTCGAGAAACAAGTCCTTTTGATCATCTTCCAACTCCTTATGACCCCAGATGGTTAAAGAACGAAAAGAGCACTCTCCAAGGATGATAGTATTGTGTACATATGCTCCAGTTCTCCAGGAGTAGTTCTGTAACCTTCCAGCACAATCAGATATAAGTTTCTCTTGAGAAAGATCCAAACCGACATGTTTTGCAAAACTAGTAATATCTTGATGCTCAGGTGGCCATTTGCTGCGTGGTCTGGTTTGTTGGATCCATGACTGACTTGAGTTCATTCTCCATTTGGTTTCATAGTGAAACGCCTTTCCATTTGAGCTGTGCAAAGACTTTTCTCCAGAGGATATAAGATCACCAAAATCAAAGGTTTCTGCTGCTGATTTCTTCTCAATCAGTGTGGTCTTGTTCCTGTGTATTGACATGAAGACATGAATAAAAGATGGAGACAAAGAGAAGAGATGCATTTGGGCGAGTTGGAATGGTTTGGTCCGTACAGACTTGGAACACAAGTCATTCCGTACAAGACTTGACTTCCAAGCAAGTAAGTGACCTAACTTGGGTTGGAAGGCAATGAAGTGGTTTAAACTCGACAAGAAGAGTGTCAGTTGGTTAAGAGAGACGTTGGAGACTTTTGGAAGCAAGTGGAATTCAAAAATAGACCAGATCACATGTTCTACTTAGGGGAGGAGGAGCAGTTTAGGTCCTGTCACTTTCAGGCTCCACTATCTCGACCAAGAAGCCTTATTATACTCTTATTCTTCTTGTCTGCATCCTACATGTTTTGTCTTTAAATATTGTATCTCTGGAAACTGAATCAAGCAAGGAAAACAATCCTTCTTTACTCTTATTTTCAAATCTCTCTCTCTTCTCTCTCTTGAGTTTCTTCTCTCTATCTCTTGTTCTTCACACTGTTCTTCATTTTCTTACATGGTATCAGAGCTTTAAGCTCCTAAACCACTCAATTTCTTCCTCAAACACTCTCTATTCACTCTATACTTCAGTTCTATCCCATTACTTTCTGTTTATCTTGAAGAACATCCTTTTGTCCAGTGGATATTAGGACTGTTCTTGCAAGTTTCTGGGTTGTTCTTGACCATTTCACTTCATTTCTCTTCATATCTCTTTACATCTTCACGGTTTAAATAGAATTTAGCTTGCTTCTACATGTTTCTCTTTGTCCAGTGTTCCAAAATTTCAAAAATCTCTACTCAGTCCACTCTATTACCCACTGGACAATAGCAAGTCAAAATGGAGCAACAGAAGGAAATGGTCATTCCAGTCACTTTGTGGTGTGATCCTGAGCAGGCTCAAACTCAAGTCATGGGATACAATGTATTGGCTAGCTAATCTGCTGATTAAAGCTTGGCTGAATGAGCAGTTTCAATGTCTCATTGGAATGGTTTATGAGGTATTAGACAGAGAGAAGGATAAGAGACTTGATGCGGCCTCTGGTAGTCATGGAATGCTCATGAATCAGTAGGGACGTGGAGAACAAACTAAGCAGGAGATAAGCAAGGTGGATCACCTTCAACAATCAGATGGACGTGCTAGCTTGATGGAGAACGCATTAGCTTCTCAACTGGACCAGCCACAAGATCAATGGCCAAAGCTCAGAACCAACACCTTCTACACTTACTTTTGGCGTGGAAAGAGAAGAGGAGTTAACCAAGAAGGAAAGGGAATTAAACCATTGGTTTAATCTCTGATTGTTTAAGGGATTGTAATGTTTTTAATTTGAACCAAAGGCAAATTCGTTTTGGGATTAACCAGGGTAAACCAAAACCAATTAGGATTAGGTTTTGTAAACCAATTTCAATTGGGTTTAGGGTTAGGGTTAGACAAAACCAAAACCCATTCGGTTTAGGTTTAGGGATTTCGTGTTTTCTTTTATATAATTGTATGCAGTCAGCTGAATAATAAATCAATCAAGTTTTAGCAGAAACAAACGTTTTCTTTCATCTCTTCTCTTGCTTTGGCGAGTTGAGACTTGCTGGTGAGTAACATCCAGCGTGGGTTCTCTGTTTTGGTGAGTCATATCCAGATCAGAAGCCTTGGAGTATCAGGAGACGTGCCATCTCTCTTGTGTCCCACATCAATCCACAAGCCTTGAAGCAGATTGAGTCCTTGATTCTCTGTTTGCAAGGATTATCAAAGGATTTACCCACCTAAAAGAGATCCAGGGAGTTACAGCCATTCCAGGGCCGTACCAAGTGGTATCAGAGCCTCTTGAAGGTTAGGGTAACAGATCTTAATCTGGTTTCATCAACTGCACACGATTTTTGTCTCTTTGGTAGCTGATCTACCACCAAATTCGTTTGGAAGAGGAGAAGAGTGACAGAGAAGAGAAACTACCACAACAAAAAAATCAACAAACCCTAGGAGCTTGGTTGACACCACACACGTCACCATGATAATACCTGAGGTCTTTGTTGGAGGAAGATGTCCCACAGCTTTTATATCATGGGCTGTAGGCATAGACAACTTTATCCTGCAGAATCAAATACCTTCACAGGAAAGTTTAGCCTTTGCTATTAGTCTACTGAGAGGTGAGGCTAAGGCATGGTGAAGGGCAGAGGAAGAAGCACGCTGGTATGAAGAAGAACAACTGGAAACTTGGGATGAGCTCAAAATAGCCTTGAGTTTTAGGTACATACCTGGTTTTCAATGGGAGGAAACTGCACTGCCATACTCACAACCAGAGAATCCGTTACCCACGTCTGCATCTGATAAGGAAGTACACATACAGGTATTGTGTGAGCTCGTGCCTGATCAAAGAAAACAAGAAGAGAAAGTGCTTGGAGAGTCATCTACAACTCATGAATTGGCGCTTGCTGTGATTGATCAAGGTGGAAGCTTTCAGTCTTTAACTTGTAGTTTACTGACCTGGTCTACTTTATACTTCCAGTCCAGCTTATTGGAGCATCTGAGAGTTGTTAAGGGCTTGCAGCAAGTCGTTTTTGAACCAGGAGGAAGCTTGAGTGTTAGTAGAAGGCACAACACCAATCTGGCTCAGAAAGCCGTTTCATACAAGCTTGATCTGCAAGGTTTCTTCACTCCTGAAGAACAAGATTTGAGGTCAAATCTTTTTGAAGGGAGAGAGGATGGTGTGATCCTGAGCAGGCTCAAACTCAAGTCATGGGATACAATGTATTGGCTTGCTAATCTGCTGATTAAAGCTTGGCTGAATGAGCAGTTTCAATGTCTCATTGGAATGGTTTATGAGGTATTAGACAGAGAGAAGGATAAGAGACTTGATGCGGCCTCTGGTAGTCATGGAATGCTCATGAATCAGTAGGGACGTGGAGAACAAACTAAGCAGGAGATAAGCAAGGTGGATCACCTTCAACAATCAGATGGACGTGCTAGCTTGATGGAGAACGCATTAGCTTCTCAACTGGACCAGCCACAAGATCAATGGCCAAAGCTCAGAACCAACACCTTCTACACTTACTTTTGGCGTGGAAAGAGAAGAGGAGTTAACCAAGAAGGAAAGGGAATTAAACCATTGGTTTAATCTCTGATTGTTTAAGGGATTGTAATGTTTTTAATTTGAACCAAAGGCAAATTCGTTTTGGGATTAACCAGGGTAAACCAAAACCAATTAGGATTAGGTTTTGTAAACCAATTTCAATTGGGTTTAGGGTTAGGGTTAGACAAAACCAAAACCCATTCGGTTTAGGTTTAGGGATTTCGTGTTTTCTTTTATATAATTGTATGCAGTCAGCTGAATAATAAATCAATCAAGTTCTAGCAGAAACAAACGTTTTCTTTCATCTCTTCTCTTGCTTTGGCGAGTTGAGACTTGCTGGTGAGTAACATCCAGCGTGGGTTCTCTGTTTTGGTGAGTCATATCCAGATCAGAAGCCTTGGAGTATCAGGAGACGTGCCATCTCTCTTGTGTCCCACATCAATCCACAAGCCTTGAAGCAGATTGAGTCCTTGATTCTCTGTTTGCAAGGATTATCAAAGGATTTACCCACCTAAAAGAGATCCAGGGAGTTACAGCCATTCCAGGGCCGTACCACTTTGAAGGGTTTAAACCCCCTACTATGGTCGAGATTGACCAAAACTGCCCTTGGTGGAAGAGGTCTATGGGAGCATATCACTTCAGGAGAAGCCCCAAGACAAATCACACAAGGAGAAGATGGCAGAGAAGTTGTAGTGACAGATGAAGGCAAATGGACTCAAGAGGATTTCATGGTGCTGTCTGCCTTGCAAAGTTCTCTAGATGGTCCCATTATGGAAGCCTACTCCTACTGTGAAACAGCAAAGGAGTTGAGGGACACCTTGAAAAAGGTTTATGGAAACACTTCAAACCTCAGCAGAGTCTTTGAAGTGAAGAAGGCAATCAACAACTTGCACCAGGAGGATATGGACTTTACCAAGCACTTTGGGAAGTTTAGATCTTTGTGGGCTGAGCTGGAGATGCTAAGGCCAAGCACCACGGATCCTACTGTTCTCAATGCAAGGCGTGAGGAAGACAAGGTATTTGGGTTGCTACTCACCCTTAACTCCTCTTTCAATGATGTCATTAAACACATACTGAGAGCTAAGGATTTTCCAAGTCTGGATGATGTGTGTGCTCAACTACAAAAGGAGCAAGGATCTGATGGGTTGTTTGGTGGGAAAGGAGAGCTGTCCATGGCTAGTAAGGCTGAAAAGATAGAGGTTATCTCAGCCAACAAGGTCTTCTACAAACCAGGGGGTGGAGCTGACAAGCGAATGACTTGTGAACATTGCAAGAGGCAAGGTCATTCCAAGAACAACTGCTGGATTCTTCATCCTCATCTCAGACCACCCAAGTTCAACCAGGCAAGGGAACACGAAGCAAGAGCACATGAGCTGAGCACTGTCCCTATGCGCATGGGAGAAGATGGGAGAGCCATGGTCTCAACAACACACGCAGTTGGGTCAACCTCTCAGGCCACTTCTCAACTCTCAAATGATGATGCCTTCATCCGCAAGTCAGACATTGAGGCCCTTATAAAGGCACTCAATGCAAACTCTGGTAACAATTGTATTAATGCTCTCACCTCTATTCACAATGCAAATCAAACTACTAGGCCCTTGATAATTGACTCAGGAGCATCTCACCATATGATTAGGGATGTTAAGCTCATTAGTGATATCAAACCGGCTCTAGGAAGTGTAGTGATTGCAAATGGTGATAGAATACCTATTGAAGGGATAGGGAATCTTAAATTGTTTGATAAGGAGTCCCAAGCATTTTACATGCCAACTTTCACCTCTAATCTGTTATCTGTTAAAAGAGCAACTAATGATCTTAATTGCAAAGTTATTTTCAGTCCTGATGATGTTTGCTTTCAGGATATTAAGACCAGCAAGATGCTGGGAAAAGGTGTGAGCAAGGGAGAACTTTATTTACTTGAAGACACCAAGCTTAGATCAGATTTCTCTTGTGCTTTTAATTCTGCTTCTGTTTTAGCTAGTGATGTTCTATGGCATGCTAGATTAGGTCACCCCCATGCTCGTGCCTTAGAACTAATGTTACCTAATCTATCTTTTAAAAATGAAAATTGTGAGGCTTGTATTCTTGGTAAACATTGCAAATCTGTTTTTCCTAAATCAATGACTATCTATGAAAACTGCTTTGATTTGGTTCACTCTGATGTGTGGACAGCACCTTGTGCTTCTAGGGAGAACCATAAATATTTTGTTACCTTCATAGATGAAAAATCCAAATATACTTGGCTCACTTTGATTCAAAGTAAAGATAGGGTGCTAGAAGCTTTTATTAACTTCCAAACCTATGTATCTAACCATTTCAACTCTAAGATCAAAATTTTAGGTCTGATAATGGTGGGGAGTACACAGGTCATGCCTTCAAACATCATCTAGCAAAGCATGGCATTATACATCAGACAAGCTGCCCATATACACCACAACAAAATGGAGTTGCTGAAAGGAAGAATCGCCATCTCATGGAGGTTGCAAGGAGCATGATGTTCCACACCAATGTCCCTAAAAGATTTTGGGGAGATGCTGTGGTATCAGCTTGCTACCTCATCAATAGGATTCCAACCAGAATCCTCCAAGATGTCTCTCCCTTTCAGGTATTGAATAAAACCAAACCTCCAATTGATCATTTACGTGTATTTGGGTGTGTGTGTTATGTCTTGACACCAGGAGAACAGAGAAATAAACTAGAAGCCAAGAGTGTCAAGGGCATGTTCATAGGCTATTCCCACACGCAGAAAGGGTACAAGTGCTACATCCCTGAATCAAGAAGGGTTATGGTTTCAAGGGATGTGAAGTTTGTGGAATCCAAAGGGTACTATGCTGAGAAGAGTTGGGAAAGCCTTAGAGATCTCTCACATGGACCCTCTGATAGGGCAAACAATCTGCGCATCATTATGGAGAGCCTAGGTATCACTCAGCCTCATGCCAGTGAGGAACCAAGGAGATCACCTACTTCCCCAGTGACTGAAAGAACTGGAGAAGAAGCTGCACCAGTAGACCATCCTGATCCTGAGGGGGACACTGAACCTGAATCACAACAACAAAGGGAAGATGATTCAGCAACAACACATGATCAAGATGGACTACATGAATCTGAACCTGACCAGTCTAGTGAAGATCAAGATCAGGGAGAGCATGTAGAGACAGGGGTTGAAGAGCAACAGATTCAACCACTAAGGAGAAGTACCAGGATAAGGAAAGATCCATCCCATTGGATCAACACCAGAGTATACTTCAACAACAAGGCAGTAGCACATCCCATACAAGCAACCTGCTCAATGGCATACTATCCTCAAGAACACCAAGCCTTCATCAGTAACCTGGATCAAGAGTACATTCCAAGGTCTTATGAAGAGGCAATGGCACTGGATGGATGGAGAGAGTCAGTTGGAGATGAGATCAATGCCATGATCAAGAATGATACTTGGTATGAAACTGAGCTCCCCAAAGGAAAGAAGGCTGTGACAAGTCGCCTAATCTTCACCATCAAGTACCTAGCCAATGGAAAGCCAGAAAGGAAGAAGACAAGGCTAGTTGCAAGGGGATACACCCAAGTCTATGGAGAAGACTATCTGGATACATTTGCACCAGTAGCCAAACTTCATACCATAAGGGTTGTTCTCTCATTAGCTGTCAACCTGGAATGGGATCTATGGCAAATGGATGTTAAGAATGCATTCCTACAAGGTGAATTAGAGGATGAAGTATATATGCGTCCTCCTCCTGGCTTAGAAGACATGGTGAAACCAGGGAATGTATTGAGACTAAAGAAGGCTATCTATGGACTGAAGCAATCCCCTAGAGCTTGGTACCACAAGCTGAGCACAACCTTGAATGGAAGAGGATTCAACAAATCAGAAGCAGACCACACTCTCTTTACTCTCTCAAGTCAGCAAGGAATGGTGGTGATCCTTGTCTATGTGGATGACATAATTATCACAGGAAGTGACAAGGAAGGTATTAACTCAACCAAAGCTTTTCTTAAATCTTCATTTGATATCAAAGATTTGGGTAAGTTAAAGTACTTCCTAGGGATTGAAATATGTCACTCTAATGAGGGGCTATTTTTATCCCAAAGGAAGTACACACTTGATCTTTTAAATGAGGCAGGAAAGCTTGGAGGAAGAGTAGCCAAAACACCACTTGAAGAGGGATACAAAGTATTGCGTGAGGGGGAGTTTGAAGATGAGGCATTTGAGGATGTCAAACTCTATAGGAAAATGGTTGGGAAGCTGATCTATCTAACCATTACAAGACCAGACATCTGCTTTGCTGTGAATCAAGTCAGCCAGCATATGCAAACATCTAAAGTCCATCACTGGAATATGGTGGAAAGGATTCTAATGTATCTAAGGGAAGCTCCGGGTCAAGGTATATGGATGGGCTGCAACAAGAGCACAGAAATTTTGGGATATTGTGATGCAGACTGGGCTGGTGATAGAGTGGACAGGAAGTCTACAACAGGATATTGCACCTTCATTGGAGGGAATCTGGTTACCTGGAAGAGCAAGAAGCAGAAGATAGTTTCATGTTCAAGTGCTGAGGCAGAGTATAGAGCAATGAGGAAGCTTACCAGTGAGCTCATTTGGATCAGAAACCTGCTCAAAGACTTGGGTATACAGACTACAACACCAATCACAATGCACTGTGATAATCAAGCAGCTATTCACATAGCATCAAACTCAGTGTTTCATGAGAGGACAAAGCACATTGAGGTGGATTGTCACAATGTAAGACAAGCAGTGGAGCAACAGATCATCCTACCATGCTACACAAGAAGTGAGGATCAACTAGCTGATATCTTCACAAAAGGAGCAAATACCAAAGTCTGTGAGTTCATCCATCCAAGGTTAGGACTCATAGATTTGGCCAGATCATGATCCCCTTAGCCATGAAGCATCTACTCTTTCCTTTGTGTGTTTTTATCCCACTGGGTTTTGCACACAAAGGTTTTAATGAGGGATGTCTTCATGGGTTCCAAGCTTAACCATATCCTGTGGTTAAGCTTGAGGGGGAGTATTGACATGAAGACATGAATAAAAGATGGAGACAAAGAGAAGAGATGCATTTGGGCGAGTTGGAATGGTTTGGTCCGTACAGACTTGGAACACAAGTCATTCCGTACAAGACTTGACTTCCAAGCAAGTAAGTGACCTAACTTGGGTTGGAAGGCAATGAAGTGGTTTAAACTCGACAAGAAGAGTGTCAGTTGGTTAAGAGAGACGTTGGAGACTTTTGGAAGCAAGTGGAATTCAAAAATAGACCAGATCACATGTTCTACTTAGGGGAGGAGGAGCAGTTTAGGTCCTGTCACTTTCAGGCTCCACTATCTCGACCAAGAAGCCTTATTATACTCTTATTCTTCTTGTCTGCATCCTACATGTTTTGTCTTTAAATATTGTATCTCTGGAAACTGAATCAAGCAAGGAAAACAATCCTTCTTTACTCTTATTTTCGAATCTCTCTCTCTCTCTTCTCTCTCTTGAGTTTCTTCTCTCTCTCTCTTGTTCTTCACACTTTCTTCATTTTCTTACACTGTGACTCCTCAACTCTCCTCCAGGCTCAAATACAACATGCTTCCAGCCAAATTCGTGTCTTGAAAGCTCCACTTCTATGCTCTTGTTCCAAACAAAAGAAGTGAACAGAAAACCACCTAAGAAGGTCTTTTGGAAGTCACATGGATCAAAGAAAATTAGTTGTATCATTCCATGATCTGCTTATTGAGCTGAAGTGAAGTATTAAATGAAGAAATAAGCCCTGAAGTGAAGTACAAGGCAAGTTAAGGTCTAGGAAGGAACTAGGAGTGAGGAGCAAGGTATCCCCACGTGTTATACTGTATGAAGACAAGTAAACCGTATGAATACAGTATAGGGACGTTGGGAATACCTTGCCAAACTCAAATTCAAATTCAAATCTAAATCTGGTGTTCAAATTCAAATCTGGAAACTGTTCTTTTCATTTTTACCCTGTCCCCTTGTCTCCTTGTCTGCTGGGGTTAATTTAACTCTTTATATGTTGTATTCTGATTCTGAATTAAGCAAGGAGAAATAAACCTCCTCTTTACTTGTTTACTCTCTCTCTCTTCTCTCACGAATTCTCTCCATTCTCCCTCTTGTTCTTGCTGTTCTTGAGTGTTCTTCACTATATTCTTCATAAACTTACATGGTATCAGAGCTTCTAAGCTCCTAAATCCATTTTTCTTCCGCAAATCTTTTCTACTCTCCATCCTCTTTCATTCTATCCGATTAGTTTCTCAAAATCTCTTTTATTTTTTCAAAATCTTTGGCAAGAACACTGTTTGGCGAGTTCATCAACTGCCTACTTCGAAATGGAGCAAAACAAGGCAATGGTTATTCCCGTCACTCTAAAGGGAGTTAACTACCTTCTCTGGTCAAGATTGATCAAGAATGCTCTTAGTGGAAGAGGCTTATGGTCCCATATCACTTCAGGGGAGGCGCCAAAGCAAACCATCCAAGGAGAAGATGGCAAGGAGGTCATGGTGGCAGATGAAGGCAAATGGAGTCAAGAGGACTTTATGGTGCTGAACATCCTCCAGAGCTCACTTGATGGTCCCATAATGGAGGCCTACTCATACTGTGAAACCGCAAAGGAGTTGTGGGATACTCTGTATAAGGTGTATGGGAATGTCTCTAACCTTAGCAGAGTCTTTGAAGTGAAGAGAGCCATCAACTCTCTCAAGCAAGAAGACATGGACTTCAATCAGTTCTTTGGGAAGTTCAGGTCACTGTGGGCTGAGTTTGAAATGCTTAGACCAAGTACAACTGATCCAGTGGTGTTAAATGAAAGGCGTGAGCAAGACAAGGTCTTTGGTTTACTCCTGACCCTTAACCCTTGCTACAATGATTTGATTAAGCACATACTCAGATCTGAGAAGCTACCATCCCTGGATGAAGTGTGTGCTCAAATCCAGAGGGAACAAGGGTCAGTGGGTTTATTTGAAGGAAAGAGAGAGCTCACCATGGCACACAAGGTGGAAGTAGCAGTAGCTAACAAGGGATACTACAAGCAGGATGATAGGAAGGTGTGGGTGTGTGATCATTGCAAGAAGAAAGGTCACATGAAGGACAAGTGCTGGATCCTTCACCCTCACCTCAAACCTGCCAAGTTTAAAGAGCCAAGGAGTCAGTACATGGATGCAAGAGCACACTTCTCCTCAGACATGCCAGAACCATCCACACCATCTATCTGCTCAACCATGCGCTCTCATGTTGGTTCAAATGCAGCTGGTGAAGTCAAAACCATGGCGACAAGTTCTCTGTCTACCTTGAGGACCACTCAGGATGAGACTATCAAGAGGTCAGACCTTGATGCTCTCATCAAAGCCCTCAAGGAAAACTCTGGTATTGTTCTTGGAACCTCTTTAAATGCATTACACACTACTGGTCAGAATCCTAAACCACTAGTGATAGATTCAGGGGCTTCTCACCACATGATTAGTGATGCTAGTCTAATCAGTAACATAGAACCTACCTTAGGTAATGTGATGATAGCTAATGGTGAGAAAGTACCCATTAAAGGTATAGGGAATTTGAAACTGTTTAACAAAGATTCAAAAGCATTTTACATGCCCACATTTACCTCCAATTTGCTATCTGTTAAAAAGGCTACCAGTGATCTGAATTGCCTTGCTGTTTTTAGTCCTAATGATGTCTACTTTCAGGATATTGAGACCAGTAGTTTACTTGGCAAAGGTGTGACCAAGGAGGGCTTATATCTGCTTGAAGACACCAAATGCTTGTCTGAATTATCTTATGCTTTTAGTTCATCTCCTGTTTTACCTAAAGATGCAATGTGGCATGCTAGACTAGGACACCCTCACTCACGTGCACTGAGCTTGATGTTGCCTAGTATTTCCTTTAAGAATGATAGCTGTGAGGCTTGTATTCTTGGCAAACATTGCAAATCTATTTTCCCTAAATCAGTAACCATGTATGAAAGTTGCTTTGATCTCATTCACTCTGATGTTTGGACTGCACCCTGTTTATCTAGAGAAAACCATAAATATTTTGTGACATTTATAGATGAGAAATCAAAATATACTTGGTTGACCTTGCTTCAATCAAAGGATAGGGTGTTAGAAGCTTTTATCAACTTTCAAAACTACATAACTAACCATTTCAATGTTAAGATCAAAATTCTGAGATCTGACAATGGAGGGGAGTACACTAGCAATGTTTTCAAAGCACATCTCAACAAACATGGGATCATTCACCAGACAAGCTGCCCTTATACCCCACAGCAAAATGGTGTAGCTGAGAGGAAGAATAGACATCTAATGGAGGTGGCCAGAAGCATGATGTTTCACACCAATGTTCCCAAAAGGTTTTGGGGGGATGCTGTGATCACTGCTTGCTACCTAATCAACAGAATTCCTACTAAGATCCTCCAAGATGTCTCTCCTTATGAGGTACTAAACAAGACTTATCCATCTATTGATCATTTGCGTGTGTTTGGGTGTGTGTGTTTTGTCTTGATACCAGGTGAACTAAGAAACAAGCTTGAAGCTAAAAGTGTCAAATCTATCTTCATTGGGTATTCACCAAACCAGAAAGGCTACAAATGCTATGTTCCAGAAACAAGGAAGGTTATGGTCTCTAGAGATGTGAAGTTCTTGGAATCAAGAGGCTTCTATGATGAGAAAAGTTGGGATAGCTTGAAGGATCTGTCTCAAGCTCCCTCAGATAGAGCAAACAACCTAAGGATACTGATGGAGAATCTGGGAATCAGTTTTTCAAACCCACAAGTGGCTCCTAACACAGCTTCTCCTTCAGTTGATACTGGACCAGAGGGTGAAGAAGCCACTCATCCTGATCCTGAGGGGGCCAATGATCCTGAACCAGAACAACCACATGGTTCACAAACTCATGATCAGGAGAGTGTACTACATGAACAAGAAACTGCTCAAGTTCAAGATGAAGTAGAGCAGCAAGAAGTTCAAGTTCAACCACTAAGGAGGAGTACAAGGACAAGGAACCCTCCTTCAAACTGGAAGAACACAAGGGTCTACTACAACAGTCAAGCAGTAGCTCATCCAACATCAGCAGTGTGTTCTCTTGCAAGATTTCCACTTGAGCACCAGGCCTTTATCACTGGGTTAGATCAGGGATCTGTACCAAGGTCATATGAGGAAGCCATGGAGAACAAGGAATGGAGGGACTCTGTTAATGATGAAGCAAATGCCATGATCATCAATGATACCTGGTATGAAAGTGAACTCCCAAAAGGAAAGAAGGCAGTTTCAAGCAAATGGGTGTTCACCATCAAGTATCTACCAAATGGCAAGGAAGAGAGAAAGAAGTCGAGACTAGTGGCAAGAGGATTCACCCAGACCTATGGAGAAGACTATGTGGACACATTTGCACCAGTAGCCAAACTGCATACAATCCGGATCATTCTCTCTATTGCAACCAACCTGGAATGGGAGTTGTGGCAGATGGATGTCAAAAATGCTTTCCTACAAGGAGAGTTAGAAGATGAGGTTTACATGCACCCACCTCCTGGTCTTGAGAAGCTGGTTAAACCTGGAAATGTCCTCAGACTCAAGAAGGCAATCTATGGACTGAAGCAATCCCCAAGGGCGTGGTACCACAAGCTAAGCACCACCTTGAATGGAAGAGGCTTCAGGAAATCAGAGGCTGACCACACCTTGTTCACACTCCCCAGCACAAAAGGAATTGTGGTCATCTTGGTCTATGTAGATGATATAATCATCACAGGCAGTGACCAAGAAGGTATCAAAGAAACCAAGGTATTCCTTAAGTCTGTATTTGATATTAAAGATTTAGGTGAACTCAAGTACTTCCTTGGGATTGAAGTATGCCGCTCTAAAGAGGGGCTATTCTTGTCTCAAAGGAAGTACACACTTGATCTTTTAACTGAGGCAGGAAACCTTGGAGGAAGACAAGCCAAAACACCATTGGAAGAGGGCTACAAAGTACTTAGAGAGGGGGAGTTTGAAGACAAGCAGTATGGTGATGTGAAGCAGTATAGGAGGATGGTTGGGAAGCTCATCTACTTAACCATCACGAGGCCAGATATATGCTTTGCTGTGAACCAAGTTAGCCAACATATGCAGGCACCTAAGGTCCATCATTGGAATATGGTGGAAAGGATCATGAGATACCTGAGGGAGGCGCCTGGTCAAGGAGTTTGGATGTCTTGTAATGGAAGCACAGAAATTGTAGGCTACTGTGATGCTGATTGGGCAGGAGACAGAACTGATAGGAAATCAACAACTGGATACTGCACCTTCATTGGAGGTAACTTGGTAACTTGGAAGAGCAAGAAACAGAAGATTGTGTCATGTTCCAGTGCTGAAGCTGAATATAGGGCAATGAGGAAGCTCACCAGTGAGCTGATCTGGATCAGAAATCTCCTAAGGGACTTGGGCATAGAGACTACAAACCCCATCACTATGCATTGTGATAACCAGGCAGCAATTCACATAGCATCCAACAGTGTGTTCCATGAAAGGACTAAACACATTGAGGTAGATTGCCACAAGGTCAGGCAAGCTGTGGAGCAACAAATCATCTTGCCATGTTACACGAGAAGTGAGGATCAGCTGGCAGATATCTTTACCAAGGCAGCTAGCACCAAGGTCTGTGAGTTCATCCATTCAAAATTGGGACTCGTAGACCTCACCTCTCACTAACTCTCCTTGCATGGAGACCTCTACTCTTTTTCCTTGATGTGTTTTTCTCCCACTGGGTTTTACACATTAAGGTTTTAATGAGGGAGGTTGTTCATGCTTCCAAGCTTGACCAGTCCCTATGGTCAAGCTTGAGGGGGAGTATTGAGCTGAAGTGAAGTATTAAATGAAGAAATAAGCCCTGAAGTGAAGTACAAGGCAAGTTAAGGTCTAGGAAGGAACTAGGAGTGAGGAGCAAGGTATCCCCACGTGTTATACTGTATGAAGACAAGTAAACCGTATGAATACAGTATAGGGACGTTGGGAATACCTTGCCAAACTCAAATTCAAATTCAAATCTAAATCTGGTGTTCAAATTCAAATCTGGAAACTGTTCTTTTCATTTTTACCCTGTCCCCTTGTCTCCTTGTCTGCTGGGGTTAATTTAACTCTTTATATGTTGTATTCTGATTCTGAATTAAGCAAGGAGAAATAAACCTCCTCTTTACTTGTTTACTCTCTCTCTCTTCTCTCACGAATTCTCTCCATTCTCCCTCTTGTTCTTGCTGTTCTTGAGTGTTCTTCACTATATTCTTCATAAACTTACACTGCTTGTGGTTCCTTGGGTGCCTCCTCTTCTATTACATTCTGTATGAAAGGAACAGTGACGTCCTGAACTGGTTGCTCTTCTTTCTGAATGTCAGGTGATGATACTTTAGCGTGATCTTCTTGAATAGGTGCAGCTGATTCTGGTTCTTGGTGCTGTGATGAACGTCCAGAGTTGGTCCTCTTGAATTGCTTCTCCACATCCACCTTTACTTGTAATAACTTCTTTTTATCTTCCTCACTGAACCAGGAATGTTTTTCTGTTTTATCTTTGCTGTAACAGGTTACTGCCTTGCTAGATGTGACTTCCTTCATTGGAGACTTTAGGGAAGTGTTGCCATTGGATGCATACTTTTCCCTTAGTAACAACTTCAGACTCTCCCACGTGGTGATAGTTGGTTCCTTGTAGAACCTGCGATCATCTTCTTCTTGCAACCACCACGTATAAGCGTTTCCTATGAGTTGAGAAATTGCAAAAGCTAATCTTTCCTTCTTCAATATTCTGTTGTAATGCAGCCACTTGTCCATGGTTCTTTCCCACTCTAGATAGTCACTTTTTCCTGAAAAAGCATAGAGTCGAATATCAGTAAGTGGTTTATAATCAGAACAAAGATCAATTGATTTAGGAGTGAGAGAAGATTGGTGTGGTCTGCTCCATGTGTTGGCTGGTTGCTTGAAGTGTGGCTCTCCACGACCATTAGTGATGTGATCATGGACCGGATCACTAAGGAGAACAAGGAGAGTCTAGATGAGCCACATGAAGCCACATTGCACCACCAGCCTGGTGATGATGCTCTAGCCATTCCTGAAGGTCCCATGACTCGTTCCAGAGTCAAGAAGTTTAAAGAGAATGTTGTTGGATTACTCACTTCACATCCACAAGAAGAAAGTCTTGGACAAGGTCTGATCCGAGATGTCTTGATCACCATTCAAGCCATCTCTACATCAAGCTGAGTTAGTGTCTAGGCAAGACATGGGGTGCGTGCCCTTTTCCTTGCTTTTGGTTTTGTCCCACGAGGTTTTCCGGAGGAAGGTTTTTAACGAGGCCACAACTTGTCTTCACATCACTTAGGCCCTATTCTCGGTCCAAGGCTAAAGAAGTTTACATTTTTATGTCATTTTAAAGCTTATGTTAAAGTTAAACTATAGTTTCCTTTTTTCTTATTTCCGAAACCCTAGAGAGCATGTTCTCGGTTTCTCTTTATTTAAATGGGTCTCTAAACCCTATTGTACTCATCCATCCTTTAATCAACGAGTATTCTTTTTTCTTCTTGACGGCTCTCTCTCTAAGACAAGTTGTCGAGTTCTTCTGGTGTGTAGTATCCAGCAAACCTAAGGGTGTTTGCTTGGTGTGTTATATCTGAGTTATTCATCTAGGAGTATCAAGAGATCTTATCATCCCTCTTGTGTCACCAATCGATCCACAACCTTGAAGAACTTGAGTCTCTGATTCGTTCTTGCAAGGATCTATCCATTCTCATCAACCAAAGAGCATCCTAGGGGCGCATCAAGTGGTATCAGAGCACCTTTGGTTGGGAAGTACTCATTTTCTCTCTTGTTACTTTTGTTTTCATCCGTGTTTCATCTCTATCATCTTGTTAAGCAGTCGTTCTACTTTGTTTAGGGCTGCTCGAGATTCATAAGAGTTTAGACAAGGTTTTAAGTTTTTCCTTTTTGCTTGCTAGAAAATCCTAGAGGGAGAAACCCTAGCCGCCTAAGTTCTTTGCTTTTTTGATCACTTTGTTTCATCTGTTTAACTTGTTAAGCACCTTGAACACGAGTAGATTAAGGTTTTTTAGGGTGCTAGCAAAGCTTAGAAAAGTTTAGACAAGATTTGAAGAATTTCCTTTTTACTAGAAATCGGCAACCCTAATCTCCTTTTTGCTTGTAGCGATTATCCTTTTTACTTTTGTCTTGCAGAAGAAGCTTTAGTTTGTTTTATCATTGTTCCTTTTTGCCTGTCTTGTTACCTACAATCCTTTTACTGGTTATTTTGTTTACCTTTGTGCAGGAAGCATGGGATCCGAGTCTGAAGAAGAAGCTGCACTCGCCAGGAAGAACAAGCTTCTCATGGAGGCTATGTCGGCTCAACTCAATCAGAACATGGTAGCAACCATGACCGAGATGATGAGGACCAACCTCAATGACATCCGGAGAGAGCTCAGAGAAGACATAAGGAGAGCTACTAGTCAATTGCCAAACCGAGAGGCTAGGAGAGAAGAGAGACCTCATGCAACTCGAAGGAGACTGACAATGATTATGAACACCTCAGTTCATCCTCAAGACAAAGCCAAAGAAGACATAGGCGTGTCCAAGAAAGAAGGATGAACCAGGGAGATGAGCTTGCTGGTTTGAAGATAAAGATACCCCCATTCCATGGCAAAGCTGATCGGAATGCCTACCTTGAGTGGGAGAAGAAGATTGAGCTAGTCTTTCAATGTAAGCAGTACACAAACCACAAGAAGATTCAGATTGCTGCTACTGAATTCTATGACTATGCTCTAAGTTGGTGGGATCAGTACATCACAACTCGTAGAAGGAATGGAGAGGAACCAGTTGAGACTTGGACAGAGATGAAGTCTATCATGCGCAAGAGGTTTGTTCCAAGTCACTACCACCGAGACTTGCATCACCGGCTTAGAAAGCTTACTCAAGGTTCAAGATCAGTGGAGGAGTATTACCAGGAGATGGAGTTGCTCATGCTAAGAGCTAGCATATCAGAAGATAGAGAAGCAACCATGTCAAGGTTCCTGTGTGGTTTAAACCGATAGATACAAGACAATGTTGAGATGCAACATTATGTGGAGCTTGAAGAGATGCTACACAAGGCTATTCTTGTGGAGCAACAGCTCAAGAGGAAGGGACATTCACGCAACCACTATGGCTCTAACCGGTTACACAACACCAAGGAAGAGAAGTCACCTTATCCTAAGTGTGAGAATATAAATATAATGGTGTGTTAGTGAATGTGACAGTCTGGTTGAGTGTGAACAAGAGAAAGAATGAGAAACAGAGAGAATGAGTCTGCTGGACAGATTGTATGCAAGACAAAGAATAAAAGTGTTTGAGAGTGTGAGTGAGACTTGTTGAAATGAGAACACCAGGAAGAGCTGAACCAAGTGGCAGGAGGAGAAGCTCTTCATGTGGTGTAATGTAGGAGCTTGAGTGAGACAAGCTAATATCTACACTCCAAAGAGAACTCGGAGGAGCACATAAGTGAAGGTGTGGAATGGAGAGCGCCTAGTATGAATGTGAAAGAGAGCTTTGGGGCAGCAAAGCTATCATCACTTTATGGAGCAGAGTGAGGACGAATATGGAGACCTTCAGGGATCCATTTGAGTGTGGCAATCACTCATGCTCCAGAGAAAAAGAAGAATGAAGAAGGTGCACGAGAAGAGCAAACACACATCACTTTGTGCAGATTGGTGTGAGGAAAGATTTCAGTGTAGCCCAATAAGCTTGTCTACACAAGTTGCCCAAGAAGAAGAGTCCAATAGCATGATGAACCAAGAAGAGGACCAGCCCACCTATCAGATTAAAGAAGAACCAGCAGCCCAATATGTTTATGGATAAGTGAAGCCCAAACCTTATGAGGAATGGAATCCCAGCAATCAACATGAAGAGAGGCCATGAGGAGAACAGGCCCAATACTGATCCAATAGGGAGAAGTAGCCAAGTACACAAACTGGTGACAAGTAGGTGAAGAAAAGTCAATAATAGCTGCTTGCTCATTATACAGCAGCAAAGAAGTCAACATTTGCTGCTAGATATTTCTGATGAAACAAGAGGTGGCCTTGGTTTCTGCAGCTGGTTTTAGCTCCTGTTTTTAGTGTCCTGGTGTAAAATGACGTGCAGTAGCTTTAGGATTAAGTCTTCTACTTTGTATAAATATGTATGTTCTTTTATCAATGAAAACTAAGAAAGCCATTGAGCTTCTTCCCCCTTATGCTCATGTACTTCACCAGAAATGTTTGGGGTTACAAATCCTTAAATTTCAACATGGTATCAGAGCACTGTTATGCCTGAACCAAAAGCTTCCGCAAAATCAAAACAAAAACAGAGCAAGATCTCTGTTCAATTTTTTTTTCAAAATTCTGGTTACTGATGTGGTGCGATCCTGAGCAGGCTCAAGCTCAAGTCAAAGGATCCAATGTATTGGCTAGCTAAACTACTGATCAAAGCTTGGCTGAATGAGCAGTTTCAATGTCTCAATGGAATGGTCTATGAAGTATTAGACAGAGAGAGGGATAAGAGACTTGATGCGGCCTCTGATAGTCATGGGATGATTATGAAACAGTGTGGACATGGAGAGGTCAAGATGGATGAAGCAACAGCACGTGGAGGATCCAAAGACCATCAGGAGACACTCCAGTACTCAGTTAAAGTCGTGGGCATCATGAAGAAGGAAAGGGAATTAAACCATTGGCTTAATCTCTGATTGTTTAAGGGATTGTAATGTTTTTAATTTGAACCAAAGGCAATTTCGTTTTGGGATTAACCAGGGTAAACCTAAACCAATTAGGATTAGGTTTTGTAAACCAATTTCAATTGGGTTTAGGGTTAGGGTTAGACAAAACCAAAACCAATTCGGTTTAGGTTTAGGGATTTCGTGTTTTCTTTTATATAATTGTATGCAGTCAGCTGAATAATAAATCAATCAAGTTTTAGCTGAAACAAACGTTTTCTTTCATCTCTTCTCTTGCTTTGGCGAGTTGAGACTTGCTGGTGAGTAACATCCAGCGTGGGTTCTCTGTTTTGGTGAGTCATATCCAGATCAGAAGCCTTGGAGTATCAGGAGACGTGCCATCTCTCTTGTGTCCCACATCAATCCACAAGCCTTGAAGCAGATTGAGTCCTTGATTCTCTGTTTGCAAGGATTATCAAAGGATTTACCCACCTACAAGAGATCCAGGGAGTTACAGCCTATCCAAGGCCGTACCAAGTGGTATCAGAGCCTCTTGAAGGTTAGGGTAAGAGATTCTAATCTGGTTTCATCAACTGCACACGATTTTTGTCTCTTTGGTAGCTGATCTACCACCAACTTCGTTTGGAAGAGGAGAAGAGTGACAGAGAAGAGAAACTACCACGACAACAAAATCAACAAACCCTAGGAGCCTGGTTGACACCACACACGTCACCATGATCATACCTGAGGTCTTTGTTGGAGGAAGATGTCCCACAGCTTTTATATCATGGGCTGTAAGCATAGACAACTTTATCCTGCAGAATCAAATACCTTCACAGGAAAGTTTAGCCTTTGCTATTAGTCTACTGAGAGGTGAGGCTAAGGCATGGTGGAGGGTAGAGGAAGAAGCACGCTGGTATGAAGAAGAACAACTGGAAACTTGGGATGAGCTCAAAATAACCTTGAGTTTTAGGTACATACCTGGTTTTCAATGGGAGGAAACTGCACTGCCATACTCACAACCAGAGAATCCTTTACCCACGTCTGCATCTGATAAGGAAGTACACATACAAGTATTGTGTGAGCTCGTGCCTGATCAAAGAAAACAAGAAGAGAAAGTGCTTGGAGAGTCATCTACAACTCATGAATTGGCGCTTGCTGTGATTGATCAAGGTGAAAGCTCTCAGTCTTTAACTTGTAGTTTACTGACCTGGTCTACTTTATACTTCCAGTCCAGCTTATTGGAGCATCTGAGAGTTGTTAAGGGCTTGCAGCAAGTCGTTTTTGAACCAGGAGGAAGCTTGAGTGTTAGTAGAAGGCACAACAACAATCTGGCTCAGAAAACAGTTTCATTCAAGCTTGATCTGCAAGGTTTCTTCACTCCTGAAGAACAAGATTTGAGGTCAAATCTTTTTGAAGGGAGAGAGGATGGTGTGATCCTAAGTAGCTGCTGTGATAAGAGAAGAGAGTCAGCAGGTAACACGTTTTTGATCAGATCCATAATTGATCAGAACCAGCTTAGAAGAGCAAAACAGAAACTTGTTGTTGTTAAAGAGGAGAAACTGCTTGCTCTAAGTTCTGTTTGCAATGAGATATATCTAAGGCACGTGAAAGGATTGCAGCACTTTGTATTCAAACCAGGAGAAGAGGTTTGTGTGTGCAAAGACATGAATCAATTCGTGGTTAAAACAGTCAAGAGTTTGGAGTTGATTGTTCAAGGTACTGCCATCTTACAAGACTTGGATTTGAGGACAAATCCTTTTAAAGGGAGAGAGTATGGTGCGATCCTGAGCAGGCTCAAGCTCAAGTCAAAGGATCCAATGCATTGGCTAGCTAAACTACTGATCAAAGCTTGGCTGAATGAGCAGTTTCAATGTCTCATTGGAATGGTCTATGAAGTATTAGACAGAGAGAGGGATAAGAGACTTGATGCGGCCTCTGATAGTCATGGGATGATTATGAAACAGTGTGGACATGGAGAGGTCAAGATGGATGAAGCAACAGCACGTGGAGGATCCAAAGACCATCAGGAGACACTCCAGTACTCAGTTAAAGTCGTGGGCATCATGAAGAAGGAAAGGGAATTAAACCATTGGCTTAATCTCTGATTGTTTAAGGGATTGTAATGTTTTTAATTTGAACCAAAGGCAATTTCGTTTTGGGATTAACCAGGGTAAACCAAAACCAATTAGGATTAGGTTTTGTAAACCAATTTCAATTGGGTTTAGGGTTAGGGTTAGACAAAACCAAAACCAATTCGGTTTAGGTTTAGGGATTTCGTGTTTTCTTTTATATAATTGTATGCAGTCAGCTGAATAATAAATCAATCAAGTTTTAGCTGAAACAAACGTTTTCTTTCATCTCTTCTCTTGCTTTGGCGAGTTGAGACTTGCTGGTGAGTAACATCCAGCGTGGGTTCTCTGTTTTGGTGAGTCATATCCAGATCAGAAGCCTTGGAGTATCAGGAGACGTGCCATCTCTCTTGTGTCCCACATCAATCCACAAGCCTTGAAGCAGATTGAGTCCTTGATTCTCTGTTTGCAAGGATTATCAAAGGATTTACCCACCTACAAGAGATCCAGGGAGTTACAGCCTATCCAAGGCCGTACCATGATGGAAGAGCTCAAGTTTTTGGGCCTTCAATACTCTGGTTACTATTTGCATACTCCTAACCAATTCTCTAAAGGCAGTGGCGTGCCTAAGGAGAAAGAAAAGAAGTTCAGCCTTCAAAGTTTTCAGAGAACTATTGGAGAGCTGATGTTGATGAGCTGCTGAAGATGCAGCTTTTGAAGACCAAGATGGTACAGAAGACAAGGAGCTGGTGTTCAGTATCCTTTCAAGCAAGAGGCGCCTTCCCATAAATTAAGGAGGCACTTGAAGCTGTTGAAGACAGCCTTTGGAGATCAGTTTTGAAGATGTTCCAGAACTGGTCCAAACAAGAAGTGGTTCATTCTCTCACTGGTGACTTCCTGCCTACACATCAGAAGTGTTTTCCTGGGTGTTGAGATAAGGATGTCATAAGCTGAAGAGGTGGATCAATCAAAACATGTATGATGTTCCTTTGTATCTAAAGTAGCTGTGGCTGTGGAGGTTATCCAATTATGTTACCAACAGACCAGAAGCTACAAGAAGAACGAAGGTGTTTTTTCAAGATGGTGTTTTGCAAGAAGAAAAACGTGTGTAAAAACTTCTCAGGAGGAGAAGTATGCTAATACATGGTGTTAAAAACTGGATCTCTTATTGGTGATGGAGATCTCTTTGTCTATCTCAGGAGGAGATAGTTTGTTTATATACTCATGTGGTAATAAGAGCTGTTTTAAGCAGCCTTATGTTTTGTGGATCACATCTAATGCTCTCATGAAGCTGAAACCAAGGAGGAGAGGAGTTCAACAGAGCTCCCATCAGAAGCGGTTCAAGCAAATGAAGAAGCAAGGTGAATCCAAGTTGTTGAAAACGTCAGTACATACATAAGCTATTCCAAGGAGGAAATGAAAGTGATATTGGTGCTACTTCAACAAACAAACAAAAAACAAAAAGGGAGCTCACACAAAAGAAGAAGATGTGTACACTCATGATTCCCATTTCAAGATTGGCTTTCATTCCATATCCAGAACAATCTTGAGGGGGGCTGTTAGAATGTGAATCAAGAAGACCAACCATGGAGACTAACCAACTGGTGGAATCCAAACAAGCTTGTCATTGCACGCAGAGCTCTACTGTAAGATGGCTGACCCAAGATGGCTGACCCAAAAGAGGCAGACCAAAGAGGCAGACCAACGGTGACCCAAGATGGCAGTATTATACTCATGCTGACCACAAGAGGCAAACCGGCAGCACCTGTGAAAGACAGCTTAGATGGAGAAAGCAAGAAGGAAAGATCAAAGTGGTGGTTCAAGTGATTCACAAGGAGAAGAAGTCCAGAGATGTACACAAGTGTTCTCATTGTGCAAGACAGGCTTTCATATTCATATCCAGCCTATCTTGAGGAGGAGTGTTGAAATGAGAACACCAGGAAGAGCTGAACCAAGTGGCAGGAGGAGAAGCTCTTCATGTGGTGTAATGTAGGAGCTTGAGTGAGACAAGCTAATATCTACACTCCAAAGAGAACAAGGAGGAGCACATAAGTGAAGGTGTGGAATGGAGAGCGCCTAGTATGAATGTGAAAGAGAGCTTTGGGGCAGCAAAGCTATCATCACTTTATGGAGCAGAGTTAGGACGAATATGGAGACCTTCAGGGATCCATTTGAGTGTGGCAATCACTCATGCTCCAGAGAAAAAGAAGAATGAAGAAGGTGCACGAGAAGAGCAAACACACATCACTTTGTGCAGATTGGTGTGAGGAAAGATTTCAGTGTAGCCCAATAAGCTTGTCTACACAAGTTGCCCAAGAAGAAGAGTCCAATAGCATGATGAACCAAGAAGAGGACCAGCCCACCTATCAGATTAAATAAGAACCAGCAGCCCAATATGTTTATGGATAAGTGAAGCCCAAACCTTATGAGGAATGGAATCCCAGCAATCAACATGAAGAGAGGCCATGAGGAGAACAGGCCCAATACTGATCCAATAAGGAGAAGTAGCCAAGTACACAAGCTGGTGACAAGTAGGTGAAGAAAAGTCAATAATAGCTGCTTGCTCATTATACAGCAGCAAAGAAGTCAACATTTGCTGCTAGATATTTCTGATGAAACAAGAGGTGGCCTTGGTTTCTGCAGCTGGTTTTAGCTCCTGTTTTTAGTGTCCTGGTGTAAAATGACGTGCAGTAGCTTTAGGATTAAGTCTTCTACTTTGTATAAATATGTATGTTTTTTTATCAATGAAAACTAAGAAAGCCATTGAGCTTCTTCCCCCTTATGCTCATGTACTTCACCAGAAATGTTTGGGGTTACAAATCCTTAAATTTCAACAAGACTGAGCTCGTGGGTAACAAGAGAATAGATAGTATGGATGATAGAGAAACAACAGAATAAGAGAATTGAAGAAGGAGAGAATTAACTTTCACTTCAGAGAGTATGAGAGATTATGCAGAGTTTAAGAGAGAATCATGAGAATGTTTGTGAGAGTTTGAGTAACCAGAGATTATGAGAGAGTATGAGACCAGAGAATGGTGAAGAAGAAATGGGAACTCCCCCATTCAGCTGAATGAATTTCGTGGACAAGGAGGGCTTAATATAGCCAAAGAAGCAACAAGACAACAAAGACAATAAACAATGAATAAACTGTGGTCTGAATAAAAAAACTATATTAAGGGGAATCAGAAGGGCAGACTGGCTGGAACAGCCTGGGCACGTCCAGAATGAGGGACAATGACAGGTCCTAACAGCTCTTAAGCACAGCATGTGACTTCCTCACCTTGGCTCCATTTGAATTCAAACTTTCCTTGGCGCCAGTGACTTGGTTTCTGGTCGAGATGAGATGACCCGAGATTTGCACATTGGTGTTGATTCTTTTGCACAAACTCTGCACCAAAAGATTATCTTCAGCCCTTGTTTTGCACATTGATCTTTGGGTGTTTTGAGGCTGACCCGAACTTTGCACATCATTATCTTTCTTGTGCAAATCTTGTGCAAAATAATCTTTTTGTACAAACTTTGCACATGATTATTTTTGCACAATCTTTGCACAAGCGACCTTCCTTCTCAACTGGTGCTTCTTCCTTCTTCATTCCAACACTCCCCCTAAAGCTTGACCATAGGAGATCCTTGGACAAGCTTGGAACCTTGAAGAAGCTCCCTCATTAAAAACCTTAGCCAGAAAACCCATTTGGGACAAAACCAGCTAAGGAAAAGAGTAGAGTTCTTCAAAGCCTGGGGATTGGCCAGTGAGCCTAAAGAACTTCAGATAAATCATGGTGGAGTCCTTAGGCTCTGGATCATGGCCTAACTTGTGGTGCAAGTGTGAACTCCACCACTTGCACACACCATCATCTTGGAACTCTTCTTAAAAGAAGTTGTGTCTCCCCCTCTCTTCTGACTACTCGCCATGTTGAAAGGACTTAGGGGCCACCAGCTTCTGCTACAGAGAGATCCAAGTACCTACAACATAATGCATAAACATTTGCATCAATTCTCAAGGCATAAACCAATCAAACTTTAACTCAAAGAATGAAATGGTTACTCCCCTTGCATTTGTTGAAATGAGAATAATGAGGAGTGTCTTTTGGACACTTGAATCCTCCTTCTGATCTGAGGTGAGGCAATGGACGACTTGGACCTTCAGGATTGCTC